>PVKH010013572.1:0-16833 GCA_004027955.1 Chaetophractus vellerosus | reverse complement strand
TAGACTATCAGGCGAACGGTTCTCTTTTCTACTCCTGGGGCGTCCTCTCCATCATCAGAACTGCTTCTCAAAAACCTGCTTCTCAAATCTTCAGCCTTGCCTTTTACACTTGAGACCACACCCACTGAGGGGCGGGGCTCAATGCCCTAATCATAACCCAATCATGCCCAGATAAACAGATCAGTTTACAAGCATGATTCAATATGGATTTTTGGAATTCATAATTACATCAAACTGTAACAGATAGTAAAGGGGTTGATCATTGGAATGGGTGAGGGATTTACTGAGGTTGTGTTTAGGACCACTGGTTGGGAATGTTTTCCTTTGCAGTAATTAGGCCGCCAGGAATCTGTAAGGCCAGGAAGAAGGAAGAAGATACGGATTGCCTACTTAGCAGCCTCTCGGGTGCCTGATAGTGAAGGGCCAGGGTAAGAGGGAAGCCAGGGGCCTGGAGTCAGGGAGAAGACCGTCTGAAGCTGGGTCAAGCTGAAGAGAAGTAGAGGCTGTCCTGGCCAGGGCAGAGTGGATGAGTGATGTTCTTGGTGGGTCTTTCCCTTCAGAAGACATTCACCTGCTGGGGGACTTGGTCTGGCAGGAATGATCAGGGTGTTTAGATGGAATTTATTTTGATTTAGAGAGTTTTTAAAAAACATGATTGCTTTGTTAATTCCCATGGAAGAGCCGTTTGCAGTGTGGAACGTGCAACATTAGCCCAGTTAAGGAAAACAAATATACAAAACCAAAAGTAAACCAAAGCTAATAGTTTTAAAAAGATGAGAAAACAAAAGACTAAGCTGTTTGAAGCAGAAAGAAATATTTATGGGTACTAAAATGTATGTAATTCATGAAAAACATTTATATTTCCAGTTCCAACTCTTCATCAAATAGCTCGAGGAAAAACATCATTTTTTAATCCATCACGGCTTTCACTTCATAGCCTGTCAGTCCATCAACCAAACTGAGACAAATTCTCCTGAAAAACATTAGAAACCCAAAGTGATCATTCAGTGCCATCATTATCTTCTCTGTCACCCTCTGCTAATTTAGTCAGATACTTTTCAAATAAGTCATGAATTATCATGTTTAGTGCAAATTCTCCTCAATTATACTAAAGAGGATAGCTGGAAAATGAAACTCATGGTTTAGCTACAGCAAGCAACCAATATTTCAATCAGCTCTTTTGTATTCATTTTAATGTCTCCTGTGCCCTTTTTCCTAAAAAATTGCCTTCTTCCCTAATTTTGCCTTTCTTACCTTTAACCCTGTCATACTTTCTCTTCTCCTTCCCTGTAGGTTTCTCCTCTAATATCCCATCTGCTCTATACTTATTTTCTATTTATTTCGGGAACCATGATTTAAAATATTACTGTGCTTAGATTCAGAGAAGAGATAGAAGGGAATAATGGTTTTCTTATTAAATAGCATTTATGTGTGTGTGTAAAATAGAGTTGATACCCATGCTACTTAAAAAAATACTAACAAACATGGGCGTAAGATGCTCAGTGGATGTCTCTATTGAAATGTAGAAAGGCCAGAACTGTGTGTAGAGTCACGAAAATAAATTGGAACTTGTGTACTAATAAAAAAACATAAATTTATGTGTGTGTGTAAAATAGAGTTGATACACATGCTACTTTGCGTGTTTTTCTTCAAAATCCTTTGCGTGTTTTTCTTCAAAATCCTTGTCTTACACAGCTTCATATCATAAAATCTTAGGCACTCCTGACACCCATAGAGGTCGTATGACTTTTTAAGCTAACGAATGAGAACATGGACCTCACATGCAGTGTCATGGCTGACTCTCATCTGCTATCATTGACCATATGACTATCATTGTGACATTGTTGTATCATATAAATGAATAAACTTTGGAGTCAGGTTTAAATCTGAGTTTAAATCCTGAAACTCCAAGATACTAGTTGTATTCGTCATCAGTTGCAGGTGGGTGAGAACCACATTTATTGATTTCATTTTTGTGGGTAAGGATTCCTGGTGCAGCTTGGCTGGCCCCTCAGTCCCAGGATCTCTCACGAGGCTGCCATCTCGTGTTGGCCGGGGCTGTAGTCATAGCGGGATTCAGCTCCTCATGGGCTGTTGGGCCGAAGGCCTCAATGTCGTTCTGGCTCTCCGTTCCTGGCCACGGGGGCCTCCCCACAAGGCAGCTTACAACATGGCAGCTTGCTTCGTCCGAATGATGGTCCAGAAAGGAAGTGTCAACCAGACAGAAGTCACAGTCTTTTGTAACCTAGTCTTAGATGTGACATCTCATCACTTTTCGCTGTATTCTGTTTCTTAGAATTCCCTCACTGGTCACTCAAGGGGAGGAGATTACACTAGGCTGTGAGTGCCAGGAGGCAGGCATCACTGGGGGGCATCTTAGAAGGCTGCCGACCACATTAGCTATGTGATTTTGGTAATTTACTTAAGCCCTTGGTACCTCATTTTCCTCATGTGTAAAATAGGAATAGTAATTAAATCTACCCGATAGGGTGATTTTTGAAAAATGAGAATGTTCACATTAATGACTTAGCAAAGGGCTAGGCCCAGAGAAAGATTCATTGAATGTTAATTTTTATTACTGTTATTTATTAGTTATGCCATCTCTTTTAGACATAATTCCCTTACCTGAAAATGAAGTGGGGAGAGGATTAGATGATCTATTGATTTTCTAGCCCTAGGAATCTGCAGGCTTAGGCTTCATTTCCACCAATATAACATTTTTTTTTTGACTCAGCATTAGTGTTTTATTCCTTGCCCTCATAATATCTCATTATGATTGCATTTTTAAAACCATTATTCTTGAAGGAACTGTCCTATTATTGCTCTTTGGAGCAAATCAGTTGTTGTGGGGGCCCTGTTCTAAAAGTTGGCAGATACATGTTGTGCATTCCAGCCCTGGCTCTGCCTGTTGAGAGCCATGACTTCACGTCCTTCACTCTCTCCAAGCCTTAGTTTTTTAAACTCTTGGGTGGGTGAGTTGGACTGGATGATCTTGTGTCTCTTCTAGCTTTAACAGTCTTTGGACCTAATTTCCATTTGCTATCTATGTTGGTTTTTAATTCTTTCCATGTA
This sequence comes from Chaetophractus vellerosus, assembly GCA_004027955.1. NCBI lineage: Eukaryota > Metazoa > Chordata > Mammalia > Cingulata > Chlamyphoridae > Chaetophractus > Chaetophractus vellerosus. Next base: position 13,761 of record PVKH010013572.1, on the reverse strand, counting down.
TTCCATATATATTTCCATTTGCTATCTATGTTGGTTTTTAATTCTTTCCATGTATTCCATATATATTTACTAAGATTAGTTTTCATGCATTTTTAGAACACTCTCAATCATATAAAGAAGGTAGGATAATATGATTATAGTTATACAATTTTAGGAAGACCTATTAAAATATAAAGAAAAATTGTTTCTGAGACTCAGTAAGCCTCCAGAATATACTTATAAAGGTTATTTCTATAAAATTAAAGAGGAATGAAGTCAGGTTAATTTATTTGTATGAGTCAGGGGGAAAATACTCCTAACTGAGGAAAAATATTTTGGGGTGTTTGCATTACCTAGGATTTTTTTTTTTCTGTAAAGATCAAAGTCATTGGACATTTGCCAAGGTCTTACTTGCACCTTCTTAGAAATAGCTCTAGGCATTGTTAAAAATTGCAACAATGAAATAAGGAAACTTGAATTATAAACAAACAAACAAACAAAAACGGAACTTGTACATCCAAAGAGGCTTTAGTCTCTTCCAGTCGTTTTTGTAGGATGTTATTAGAACTTAACTACCTTTTTGAAATTTCTTTTCTGAAACCACCTGCAAAATCAGAGGCAAATCCCTTTTAACATTCCATTGATAAAAGTTCTCTACTGTCCCTTTCCAAAATCAAACCCAGGCACAAAGAAATGTCATTTAAAAGTCAGTCCACTGGATTAAGTGGCTGATCAAACTGGGTGATACTTTTAGAGTATAAAAGGAGGAACAGTAACAAGACGAGAACGCTTTTCTCTTGTATTAAAAAGATAACGTGCCAAATTGTTTTGAGCCGTGGAAGCATCCTGCTATGTGACAGAAGGAGAAATCCAAGCCAGGAACCCCAAGGTCAATACTAGAATGTTAAAGTCTTTGGGGAGCAAGCATGCCTTGCAGATATCTTGCTTTTGGACTTCTTCTAGTCTCAAAACCATGAGCCAATATATTCCCTTTGTTTAAGCCAACCCACTGTATGACATCTGTCACAGCAGCCTGGCAATTTAAGACAATAGTCAACTCAAATTCAAATGCTACCACTCAGTAACTGTGTGACATTAGGAAAGCTACCTGGTATCTCTGAGCTTCACCTTCACTTATGGGAACAAGATTTTCTGTTTCACAGAGTTGTGATAAGTTTTAAATGAGAAGATAAGTAACTATATCTCACAAAATCTCATGGGTAATATCCAGGAAAGTTATCAACCTTGATGATGTCATTTCATGCATAGTTCTTTATCCAAATATAATGAAAGCATTAGCCTAATACAATATGTAAACATTTCAAAGATGATGGTAATAGGAATGACAATAGTGACATTTATGGAATACTTATTGCAGTCAGGCACCATGTTAAGCTTTTTATTTGTATAATCATATTTAGTTTAATCACCATGAACAGCCTCTGAGTTTCCATTTTCCAGGTGAGCAAACTGAGATTTGGAGAGATTAATTTTGTCAAAATCATAAAATTAGCAAGTGACAGAATTGAAATTCAGACCCAAATCCAAATGTTTCCCAAATCAATTCTTTTAAGCGTTATGCTAATTTTTTCTCATTTCCTGCACACAATATGAAGAAAAAAAGGAACACACAAGCCTTTCTTGTTATGCTACACCAGTAATTCTCAAACTTGGCTGTGCATGAGAATTATCTAAGACGTTTTAATAAATCCCAAAGTCTACGACACTCCCAAGACAATTTAAATAAAATTACCTGGGGTTGAATCCAGATATTGGCATGAAAAAAACACAAAACTCTTCGGGTGATTCCAACATGCAGTTAGGTTTGAGACTCCATACATAGTCAGCCCCAAGACAGACTAGTGGACTTTGGGCTTGAGAGTAAGAAGATCAGGTCATTCTAGTCCCTATTTAGCCAATTATGAACAGTGTGATCATGAGCAGGTTAACTCATTTCTCAAAAATGATAGTAGCCACATATTTTTATGGTGAAAATTAAATAAAACAATCCATGAAAAATTCCCAGTGGACTGCCTGGAATATAGCGCCCAACGGTGGTAGCACATAGAATCTCTTCTTCTGCACAGATTTTTGGTTGCTTCATGAAACTTTAAGCACATGCTTTTCTGTCACTTGATGGGAGCAGAAGGCTACTATTGGGGCCTTAAAGTCTCTTTCAAATCATTAATTTTATGCTGTTTTAAAACACTAGCACGGGCCTGTGTTTCTGTAAGAGATTGACAATATTTAACAGCAGAAGCAACAAATTACTTACCAAACCCCTCAATAATAAGGAGAATAGTTATTTGACAGGTTGATTAGTTAATATGGATATTCTGGAAATGGCTGTTTACATATTTGTATGGACCTGTTTTTTTATGTAGATGATGCCCTTTCCCCTTATAACTTGTTTACTTTTCTCACTCAGGTGTAGGCAGCTGGGCCCTTTGACTGAGTCTTTTATGTGAGTGTTTAATGGAGATGAGTAATTGCTTGCAGCTGCATGCATCTGTAGGGCTTTGTTGTTGTTGTTTTAAGTAAGGGACAAGATAATTTGCTAGACAACTTTAGAAAGTGTAGCCCTGGTTGTCCCCATATGCTGAGGATGAATTTTCCTCTTGAAAGCTCCCCTTTCCTTGCGCCTTACCCCCAACATAACCTCAGGGTAGCAGGAGGATAAGATGGCCAATTTTATCTGTTTTTTTTTTCTTTCTCCTTCATCAATCCGTATGGCTTCATTCTGAGTGAACATTATGAACATGAATAGTTGGTAGGATTTCCAATTTGAAGTTTTAAAGAGCCTGGACCCTACCAACTTAAAATCTAGAATCCCTTTGGAAGATGAGGCATTGGGATGGTATAGATCTAGCTTGAAAATACAAATATAGGTGGCCCTAAGGAATACTACGATAGGATGAGCCATCCAAAGTTTGACATGGCAATTTTGGAAGACTCTCCATCATCTTCAGATTTTATTGTAAGTTATTAAAATATCCATATACAAAACCAATTTCATTGCCTGCTGATCCCAGGGCAAAAGAAAATGTCCCCAAAATGCAGCATCGGCTTTACTGACCCAGTAATCTGGTGGGTGTGGATTTTTTTTCTACTAATGCCAATGGATTTACAGACAGCCATGAGGATTCACATCTATTTTGCCACCCTCAGTCCTAATCTCCTTTGTGACTTCATAGAACCATAGGTGGCCCTGGAACAGAAAAGGAAACCGTGGCTCCCCGAGAGCATGGAGTTCTAGAACGATTAATCTTGTACCTGTTTCCATTTTCCTCCTAATTAAGACTGGATTTTGAACTGCTGACACTATTGAAAGTAGATTTCGAGTACATAGAGTAACTTAGAGTAACTCAGAGTAAACGGAATTTTTGGAGTCCATATCTATAGAAACTTTGTAGGTTAGGTAGTTGGCATCAAAGACAGGAGTTTACGATTCACTGTCCTGCTATTTCCTGCTATGGTCTTGGGTGATCCACTTAGCAGATCCAAGGCTCAGATGTGTAAAATGGGACTATTTTTTCTCTGCCAGCATTACTGTGAAGATGGAAATACTCCTAAAATGCTGTACAATGTAAATATAATGTAAACTTTATTCTGGTTTATTCATGGCAAGCAAATAAAATGTGAGTGGGTAGGGAGATTTTTAAATCAGAAAGGTCTTTACTCTTGGGTGGAGACTTAATTCTCTATCCCCCAAAACCTAGTCAGCATGATCCCAAGTTTTTTTTAAAATTTTTATTTATTTATTTCTCCCCCACCCCCCCGCCAGTTGTTTGCACTCTGTATCTCTTTGTTGTGTCTGCTTGTCTTCTTTTTTAGGAGGCATTGGGAACCAAACCTGGGACCTCCCATGTGGGAGAGAGAGGTGCCCAATCACTTGAGCCACATTTGCTCCCAGCTTGTTGTGTCTCTCTTTATGTTTCCGCATTGTGTCATCTTGTTGCATCAGCCTGCTGCATCAGCCCTTTGAGTCAGCTCATTTTCTTTAGGAGGCACTGGGAACTGAACCCAGGACCTCGTAAGTGGTAGGCAGGTGCCCAACTGCTTGAGCTACATCTACCTCCCCCAAGTTTTCTTAAGAGTAAGACATGGTGTTAGCATAAACCCCAAATTAATGTTTTCCCCAATATATTTGGGCTTGCCGCAGAGAGGCAGGATAGCACATTGGTTAAGAGGGTGCATCTGGAGTTTAGGGACCTGAATTCAAGTGTTAGTTGGCTTTTACACAGCTCACTTTCACTTTTCTGTCCCTCAGTTTCTTTGTAGGTAGTTTTAGGATTAAATGAGCTAATCCATGTATCGTAGTGGGAACAGTGCTTAGAACACAGTAAGTGTTAGTTATTATTTCAAATAATGATTGAAAGACATAGTATTTGGAGACATGGTCTTCTGATCCTGTCTTGGTAATTAAATTCCAAAGAAAGGCTGGCACATGTCTCATATTTTCATATTCTCTCTAATGCCATTTCATCTATAGTTGAGTTTTTTAGGCATGTGTGGACTGCAACAAACTTACATTTAATAATATATATAACTTATTAAGCAACTATTATGTGCCAGGTATTGTGTACTTACATTTTTTGAAAAAATGTGTTTGGAAGGGAGGTATTGTTATTTTTTAAATAAAATTTATTGAAGTAAATCATACATGCACATATATAAACAATAAGTATATAGTAAAACTTATGAACTTACAAAGGGGGGTATTATTTTTATTCCCATTTTTATAGAAGAGGAAACCAAGGCACCACAAAGTCCAGGGACTTGAACAAGATCCTGAACCAGTAAGTGGCAGGAGTGGGATCTAAACTTGCATCTGAGAGCCTCTAAGACTTGTGCTCTTTACTTCACACAACTCCTTAAATATCCTCACCCTCTGAGGAGGCCAAATCATCCTTTCATCCTTAAATGGCAATGGAAACCGTTGTATTCATCTTTTAGTACAGATTGTTTTTGTAAACCAAACCACATTCCAAATTTCTGAGGATACTTAAAGGAACCCTATCATAAATGTTTTTTGAATAATTTTTTTGGTAAATATAATTTAAGTAACTACTTAAAGTGAGGCTTAGGTATCATATCTAACCTGCCAATTAGATAACAGCTAAGGCTATTATTCTAACTTGCTAGTCCGTGATGACAGAGAATTATTTACTTTTATTAAAAAGAATTACCATTCTTTGTGAGGTTGCTTTTAATTTACTAATAGGATAAAAGGAAAACTGACCAAACAGGAGAGTTCAACTCTGTCAAGCCAGCTACCAGTTTCAGCCACTAGAGGGTAGCATTGACATTGGAATGACAAGTAGACATTTACGATTCTTCAAATTTAGAAAGCTGTGTATGAAATGCAGACTATTGCCAAATTGACAATATATAAAACAGTTTGATGAAACAATTTGATATGACAGGGCACACCACATAATTGTAATTGAATTCTTCTGTATCATTGGCAGTGCCCGTCCTGAAGGGAATTCTTCAGAACCTGTGTCTGAGGTTGTGTGGGGCAGTTACTTCCGGCCCCAAGCCAACCATGGGCCCTTTGGGACTGAAATCTTTCCTTCTCACATTTCCACCTCAATTCCTGCTGCACTTCTCCATTTGCAAATGTAAGCAGGTTGGAAGTTCCCAGTGTGAATTACCTTTCTCTTCCTGTGAACTGCAACCATGACCACCACAGAAGTTGCTGCCTCACTTAATAAATATCTTGAGAAATGCAGTATTTGTCACAGTTGTCATCCTGCTTAGCCCCTTAGAGTGCTGTGAGGTGGGGGTGGTGGCGGTGGGGAGTTGTTCTCAGGCGCCTTTACATAGACAGGAAGATGAAGTCCTTGTGCTGCTTCAAGTCCCTCTCCCTTGAGGTGGGAGCTTTTGTCTAACTCTGAGTGGATTGGGCGGTTTCCTCTGCTTAGCAGAGACTTGAGAATAGAGAATGGCCTTGCTTGCTTAACCCTTCACCCATCACGCTGCTTCTAGCAGTGCCCACAGAACCATCAGGATGGAGCAGTGGGTGAGCATATAGGACAAGATATTTAAGAGAGGTTTCTTTTTCCCAATAAAAAAAGATATATTTTTATTTATTTTATTTTATTTTTTTGCAGATTTTTTTCCCATATCCACCCCCCCCTTTCTGCTTGTTCTTGCTGTGTTCATTTTTGCATTCTTCTGTGTCTGCTTGTCTCCCCCCGTTGCCGTGACGCGCTGAGTCAGCTCACCAGTGAGTGGCGGCCTACCCCATTCGCGGGCGGCTTGCCCTGCTGGCAGGTGACTCTACTCTGCTTGCGGGTGGCTCTGTTCTGCTCATGGGCGACTTGCCTGTGGCGGCTTTGCCCTGCCTGTGGCGGCTTTTTTTTTGCCCTGTCCACTGCGTCTCTGCCCCGCCCACAGTGGCTTGCCCCCTCAAGGCGGTCTGCCCTGCTCGGAGAGGCCCCCGGGAACCAAACCCAGGGCCTCCCATGTGGTGTACCAGCGCCCTATCCACTGGGCTACAGCTGGCCCCTATTTATTTTAAATTTTATTCATGTTCTCCCATGAAGCATGACACCCAACCTCCCCCCCCTTTTTTTAATTAAACCTTTTTTTGAGATTGTATCTCAAAATTGTAGATTCTCATGAAGTAAGAAATTATACAGACAGCTCTCAGGTACCCTTTACCAGTTTACCCCCCAAAAGATAATATCTTGCAAAACTATAGTACAACATCACAACCAGGATATTGACATTGATGCTGTCAAGAGGCAGACTATTTCTCTGACCTATTGTCATTTTATAGCCAACCTATTTTCACCTGTGCCTCTCTGTTCCCCTGACTTTAGCCACTGACAATCACTAAGCTGTTTGCCATTTCTATAATTTTATCCTTTCAAGAATGGAAATGAGATTCATCCAAATTTTTGCATGTTTCAATAGTGTGTAGTTTGTTCTTTTGTTCTTTTTTATAGTTTTTATTTTCTGTTGCTTTTTATTACTGAGTAGTATTCCATGGTATGGCTGAACCAGTTTGTTTAACCAATTCACTTGTTGAAGGGCATCTAGGTTACTTCCAGTTTTGGGATATTATGAATAAAGCTGATATGAACCATTGTGTATGGGTTTTTGTTTAAGTCTAAGTCTAAGAACTCTTGGCCTAGCTGTAGATACTAAAGATTTTCTCATATATTTTAAAAAGTTTTATATACTTTTATATTATACATTTAAGCTGGTGATACATTTTGAGTTAACACTTTATATAAGGTGTGAGGTTGAGGTTCATTTTTTTGCCGACAGATGTTCAATTGCTCCAGAATCAGTTGCTGAAATTCAGTATTCATTTATTAATTCTAGGAAGGTTTCTTTTGGTAGATTTCTTGGTATTTAGACAATCATGTCATTTGCAAATAGGGACAGTTTTTTTTCTTCCTTTCCTGTGTGTTCTTTAAATATTTTTCTTGCTTTATTGCACTGACTAGAACTTCCAGTACAACAATGAGTAAGAGTGATAAGATCACACATCCTTAACTTTTTTCTGATCTTTGGAGGAAAGCATTTAGTTTTTCATCATTAAGGATGAAGTCAGCTGAGATTTTTGTGGATGCTCTTTATCACTTTGAGAAAGGCCCCCTCTTATTGCTATTTTTCTAAAATATTTTTTTATCATGAATGGGCAATGAATTTGGCCAAATGCTTTTTCTGCATCAAGTGATATGATCATAGGTCTTTCCTTCTTTACCCTATTAATGCAGTGGATTCCAATGATTGATTTTCAAATATTATACTAACCTCACATCTCTGAAATAAACCTCATTTGGTCACAGTGCATAATTCTTTCTCTATATTCCTGAATTCCATTTGCTAAAATATTGTTAAGGACTTTTTGTGTCTATATTCATGAGGGATATTGGAGTATAGTTTTCCTTTTTGTACTGTCATTGATTTTGATATCAGGATAATATTAGCTTCATAAAATGAATTGGGAAGTGTTCCATCCTCTTTATTTTCTGGAAGAGATTATGTAAAACTGGTGTTCTTTCTTTTTAAAATGTTTGGTATAATTTCCCAGTGAAACCATCTGGGCATGGAGATTCCTTTGGGGGGTATTTTATAACTTCAATATCATTAATAGGGAGAGGGTTATTCAAGTTTTCTCTCTATTTTTTTTATTACATATCCCCCCCCCTTTCTGTTTGTTCTTGCTGTGTTCATTTTTGCGTTCTTCTGTGTCTGCTTGTCTCCCCCCGCTGTGGCGACCTGCCGAGTCAGCTCACCGCGCGGAGGCTTGCCTGCTCGCAGCGGCTTGCCCTGCTCATGAGGGCTTGCCCTGCCCGCGGCGGCTTGCCTTGCCCATGGGGGCTTGCCTTCTCAAGGCAGTCTGCCTGCTTGAGGAGGCCCCAGGAACCGAACCCGGGGCCTCCTATGTGGTAAACCGGCATCCTACCAATTGGGCTACAGCTGGCCCCAAGTTTTCTCTTTTATATTGTGTAGGCTATGGTAGTTTGTGTTTTTGAGGAATTTGTCCATTTCATCTAAGATGCTAAATGTATATGAGTAGAACTATATCCCTCATTATCCATTTGATATCTGTGGAGACTGTAGTGATATCGCCTGTTTCATTCTTGATATTGGTAATTTGTGTCTTCTATTTTTATTTCTTTGTCAGTCAGGCTTGCGGATTGTCAATTACTGATCTTTTCAAAGAAAAAGTTTCCTGCTTCATTGATTTTATCTTTTTTTCTGTTTTCAATTTTGTTGATTTCTGTTCTTTATTATGTTCTTCTTTCTGCTTGCTTTGGGTTTATTTTCCTCTTCTTTTTCTAGATTCTTGATGTGAGAGCTTAGATTATTGATTTGGGACTTTTCCTATTTTCAAATATATGCTTTAGTGCTATAAATTTCCCAATCAGCTGTGCCCCACAAATTTTGATATAATGCATTTTCATTTTCATTCAGTTCAACGTGTTTTTTTTTTTTAATTTCCTTTGAGACTTCATCTTTGACCCACAGATTATTTGGAAGTGTGTTGAGTTGTCAAGTGATTGGAGATTTTCCTGTTATCTTTCTGTTATTGCTTTCCTCTCTGATACCATTGTGGTTTGTGAGATCACTCAATATGATTTAATTTCTTTAAAATTTCTAGAGGTTTGTTTTATGGCTAATGATATGTCCTATCTTGGTCTATGTTATGGGTGCTTGCAAAGGATGTGTATTTTGCTGTGATTAGGTGGCATGTTTTTTAAATGTCAATTAGATTCTGTAGATTAATGAGGCTATTGGGTACTGCTCTATCTCACATTTTTTTAAAAGTTTGATTCTCAAGTGATCTATAAACATATATTGAGTGAGTGAGCAAATGAGAAATCAAAACAAGAAAACGCTTGGCCAGGTTTCAGGCTCTGTTGAGCCAAGCTGTGTCTTTTATTTTTTTTTAAATTTTATTCTGGTAACATATATATAACCTAAAATTTCCCCTTTAACCCACTTTGGAATATACAATTCAGTGGTGATAATTACCTCCACAATTATGTGCTACCATCCCACCATCCAATGTTAAAACTTTTCCATCATCCCAGACAGAAACTCTGTTAATTAAGTATTTACTCCCCATTCCATACCTTCATCCCAGCTCTTGCTAATCTGTATTCTAGCTTCAGACTTACGAATTTTCATATTCTGATTATTTCGTATCAGTGAGATTATACAAAATTCGTCCTTTTGTGTCTGGCTTACTATACTCACCTTGATGTCTTCAAGATTCTTTCGTGTCATCGCATGTATCAGAATTTCATTCCTTTTTTAGGCTGAATAATATTCCATTGTATGTATTTACCGTATTTTGTTTATCCATTCATCAGTTGATGAACACTTGGGTTGCTTCTACCTTTTGGCAATTGTAAATTACACCACTATGAACATTGGTGTGCATATGTCTGTTTGAGTCCCTGCTTTCAATTATTTTGGGTATAGACCCAGAAGTGAGATTGCTGGGTCATATGGTAATTCTGTACTTAACTTTCTGAAGAATTGCTAAACTGTTTTTCACAGTGGTGGCACCATTTTAAATTCCCACCAACAATGATCAAGTGTTCCTATTTCTCCATAAGCAAACCTGGATGAAAACTCACCAGAGGAGAGAATGATTGGGTTAAGACCAAGCGAGCCGTGTTCATGTCCAGCATCATGTGCCTGCTGCACCCACTCTAGGGCTGCACCCCAGGAAGGGCCCCTCCCTCTCTTTTGCCTTTTCACATTCCTAACATTCTTTGAGACTTTTCTCAGAACCTTCCTCCACCAGAGTTGAGCTTCTGAACCTTTACATTCTTAGACTTTTATTATTTATAACACTCATATAGCTTATAAAATAGTTGCCTATATTGCCCTGCTCTGCCTTAACTTTCTAATTATATGTTAAGCTCTTGGAGGGCACAGGCCACGTCTTCTATCTCCCAAAGCCCTCACTGAGGGAGGTGGCTCTCTAGCCGATTATCAGCATCACCTGGGAGCTTTTAAAAGACCAGTGCCAGGACCTTTCGCTGTAGGGCTCTTCTGCTTACCTTCTTGGAATTGCATTGTTGTGGGTCCCTATAGCTCGCTCTGTACATCATGGAGTGGAAAACTAGGAACCTGAATGGAAGATTAGGAGGACTACAATAGGCCTGGAGACTCAGTATATTATAATGCATTCTCAATATGTGCTTTGCTAAGTCAATTTGGAAAAGTATATAGTCATGTTCGAAAAGATAATGTCCAGCTGAAAATATCCAGCTAAAGGAAATAACATTTTTTCCTGCTTAAAACTAGGGCATAATTCCAGCATTTGGTGTCATAATTTCTTCAGAAAGTACAAGTTAAAATTTTATAAAGAGGGTCCTCTTTTTCTTTGTAAATCTAGTGGAAAATTAATCATACACAATATGATGGTGCCAAGAAAGCATTCGCAAGAGCGCAGATGCACGAATATGAGCCATTACATTTTCCAGGCAGCGAATTTCCTTAACAAAGCAGGCTCCTACATGACTAAAGTGATCATTCTTCAACAGTGATGGGTGACAAAGGCTCATATTTTCCTATGTTTAAATCATCCCTTTGGAAGAGACTGTGGAGGCAGGAAATGCAGGGGGTGGGAAATGCCCCCTTGCTTTGCAGTGCACATTGTGCAGTAAGTGGAATGTTGGGGGGAGTGGGGATTCCTCCCCACTCCCTGCTTCAGGACAGTGTCTACACAGACCAAATTGCATACTGAGATATTTGGCACCCAGCATTCCAAGCATCTGGCTAATGAAATAAATCATCACATTGATTAGGATGCTTTGGTGCCGTGTGAGAAAAGGGAGGAATACAAACACAAAGCTTGTCTGACTTGGACTGTTTACAATGCATGAATTTATATGGTGCCCTCAAAGCTCAGCTTTGGGCCAGGGGCTGGTTGGAATGGCTTCAGTGAAGGCAGCTCAAGCGGTAGCTTTTCAGTACCTGCACCCTTAAATGACCACTGCCACCTGTCTCCCTGAGAGATTTGCTCAACTCCATTTTCTAATGCATACTGAATTTTAATTTATGCCCTATTTTAAATAGTCACAAACCCTCTCTTGTTCTATGCTGTTCCTTTTTATATTTTAAAGCATCCCATTCTTGTAATGGTTTCAAAAATCTTTTCTTATCTCTTAGAGCATAATAATTTATAGTTCTTTTAAAATGTTCTCTTCCCTGCATTATCTCAGTGTTCTTATATCTTATTTTTATGTTTGTTTTGGTCTCCATCTTCGTGTTAGAGGCATTTCTCAAATAGCCAGTGATCTTGGCTGTGCTTTTCAAGAGCAAGGCATTGAAAAGCTGTTTGGAAAGTCTTGATGTGGGAGTGGGGCTTACTAGCTTTTGTGATCAGGTATGACCTGGCCATTTCATTGTGGAGGAGAGGGCTCAAAGTGTCAGTAGATTTAGTTCTTTCTCTTGAGTTGTAATTTTTCTTAGAGTGAATTCCCTTGGCCGAGGAGGACATGCATGGCTCTTTGCCTTCTGGGAGTTAAATTGAAAAATGTACTAGAAACTTCACATTCAACATGTGAAGCCTTACTGAATCCCCACTTCTTCAGACATACTTGGAGCCTCTAGGGAATTCCTGAACCCAGGGACTTTGGTCTGGTTTGTAAAATAAGTCCTTTAAAAATTAGTTAACTGTAATTTTAGTGGGATTAGGAAGAAATGAAGATAAATGTGTGTTTATCCATTGCTTAATTGGAAGGCCATAACTTTTGAATTTATAGAAAATTCTCTTAAACAATATCGATAAGAGGGTTTTAGATACAAGGAGCATATCAGCAGCAAGAGTAGCAACTGACCAAGTAACAACTCTAGCACCAAAGAACTTTAAAGTAGTTAAGTCTTAGGGCTCAATGGGATGAATGTCTCCAGAGACCTCTGACTGGGGACATGTGGGAATGAAGTTTCAAAATGTACTAAGTATATACTTTGAGATATGAAATCATTTGAGCACTTTCTAAGCCATTGCTACTCTTGGTATGGTATTCAAGGTCTTGGGTTTTATTTCAATATATGTTGCCTCCAAAGCATTTTTTTTCTTTGCCTTTCCAAAGACTGACCTCCTTAGAGGAGCTGAGTCAATGCTTTGTACTTGTCAAAACATTTTCACATATATTTGACCTTCAGATTTTAAAAATAACTTTTTATTTTGAAATAATGTTAAATTTATAGGACAATTACAAAAATAATACAAACCCCTTATAGAGAATCCCAATATTCTACCATTCCCCCAAATACCCAGGTCCATAATTTTAACATTTTGCCACATTTGCCATATCATTCTATCTATCAATCCATTATCTTTCCATCTAACTATCCATCCATCTATCCATTTTCTTCCTCCCTCCCTCCCTCCTTTCCTTCCTTCCTTCCTATCATCTATGGTCATCATCTAATATCTATTTATCTATCGTGATTGGAAGCTGTATGTATCCCATAAAAACATGTTCTTAAATATAATCCATTCCTGTGGGTATAAACCCATTGTAAGTAGGACCTTTTGATGAGGTTACTTCAGTTAAGGTATGTCCCACATCAATAAGAATGGGTATTGATCCTATTACTGGAGTCCTTTATAAGAGAACGGAATTCAGATATATAGAGAGAGCTATGGAAGAAAGAAGCTGAAATCAATGAAACCCAGAAGAGAAGGGAGAGGCCAGCAGATGCCAGCGTGTGCCTAGCCATGTGATAGAGAAATCAGGGATTGCCAGCAGCCAGTCTTCAAGAAGAAAGCATCACCTTAGTGATGCCTTGGTTTGGACATTTTCCCACCCTCAAAACTGCGAGCGAATAAATTCCCATTGTTTAACCTGACCTAGTTCATGGTATTTGCTTTGAGCAATCTAGGAAACTAAAACACATTTTTCTATCTATTTATCAAGCTATTTTCTGAACATTTGAGTGTAGATTTTATGCCTCACGCCCCTTGAACACTTAATATTGCCATGTATACTTCCTAAGAACAAGAATACTCACTTATGTAACCAACTCAAGTGCAGTTATCAAGTTCAAGAAATTTAACATTGATATAAAACTTATAGGCTATATTCCAAATTTTTTCATCTTTCCTGAAAATGTTCTTTTGACCTTTACCTTTTCCTTTCTAGATCCTGTCCACAATCATGTATTGCATTTGATTGTCATTGCCACTTTAGTTGCTCTTACTCTTTTTAAATTGTGGAAACATATATACAACATAAACTTTCCCATCTCAATCACTCCTAACTATTCCATTCACTTGGGTTAATCACA
>PVKH010013571.1:0-16804 GCA_004027955.1 Chaetophractus vellerosus | reverse complement strand
TATGACTCACAGGGATGAGCCTCCTTGGTACTGAGGGTTTATTACCAAGCACCAATTAGTAACACATCTGGAAAAAGACTTTGACCAAAAGGGGAAAACAGTAAATATAAATGAGTTTTTATGGCTAAGATATTTCAAAGTGACTCTGGAGGTCATTCCAGAGGTTATGCTTATACATGTGTCAGCAGGATCTCACTGACTGCCTCAGTAAACAATGCCTCAAGCAGTGGGGCTCCTGAGGACACTAGAGACATCTAGACACTATAGACAGGACAGACAGCTCAGGAATTTGGTACCCTGTCAGTGGGTCTTACTTTGGAATTTATGCCCCCCAGTGTAACAGAGTTAGACTTATTTATAATTTCCCTACACATGGCTCTTCTGCCCCTTTTATTTCAACCCATAATTAGCACTATACTTATTAAATATATGTCCCAGATACTTAAATATTTGGTTCATTCCAGTGCCAGTTGAGCCCTGAATCTCAGCAGAGTTGCAACACCTGCTCTCCAGTTCACTGGACTCACTCAAGACAACTAACAAAGAGATGATGATGGAAAATGCCCATCCCAAGGAACAGAGAGTGTCTGCAAGGTAGTTCCATCCATCTACCCCATGGGATCTAAGCTCCCACTCAATTAGAAACAGAGTAGGCATCACCATCCCCAAATCCTCAAGACTGGGAAATGAACAATGGACTAAAGTAGACTGGTTATTATTCTATTATAGACTTATTATTCTAGAAATGGAAGGACTTTATCACTGATATAAAGGCAGTGGCCATGAGAGGTTCTGAGGGGAGGGACACAGAAGAATAAGTGTTAACATGGAGACATTTTCAGGACTTTGGAATTTTCTGGCATGGCATTGCAATGACAGATACAGGCCATTATACATTTTCTCTTAACCCATAAAATTGTGCAGGGTGGAGTGTAAACTCTAATGTAAACAATAGTCCACTATTAGTAGCAGAGCTTCAATATGTGTTTATCAATTGTAACAAATGTACCACACTAATGAATGATGTTGTTAATGTGAGAAAGCATGGGTGGGGGAATGGTGGAGCATATGTGAATCCCTTATATATTTTTTGTAACATTTATGTAATCTAAAGATTTTTTTAAAAATAAAAAATTTTAAAACTATTAGAGAGTATGTAAAAGCAAAAAAAAATGCACCTACTGTCATTGCGTTGAGTGTTCTTTACATGCCAATTAATTCTTACATTTGATGTTGCTGTCCAGGTATTATACATGCTTTCTGATGCAGATTCTCCTTGTTTTTATCAATTATAGAGAAAAAAATTTTTGAATTCTCTATCTTTAATTGTGGATTTTTCTATTACTTCTTTTAATTTCTTTATTTTATTACTTTATGCATTTTTGAAGCTCTTCTAATTAGATATATATGCATTTAAGATTTTTTAAAAATAGAAACATACATTTCTCAATTAAATGTACTGGGTACATATAAATTTTTTTAATCATGCAATATGTTACACAACATATTTAAGATTGTTAAATTCACTTGATAAAATGACACCTTTATAATTTTTCAATGTCCATCTTTATTCCTGATAATATCTCTTATTTTGAAGTTCCTTCCATCTGATGTTAAAATAGCTAATCTTGCTACATTTCAGTTAGTGCTTGCATGGTATTTTTAATTTTAACCTATCTGTGTCTTTATATTTAAATTGAATTTCTTGTAAACATAATATAATTGTGCCTTGCACATATTTTTAAAATTCAGTCTGACAATATTTTAACTGGTGTTTGATCACTCACATTTAAAGTGATTATTTGCTATGAATGCATTAAACCTACCATCCATTAGCTTTTTTAAAAAAGCTTCCTTCTTTTCCCCCTTATTTACTGCTTTCATTTGTGCTAATTGAGAATTTTTAAAAATTCTATTTTATCTCCTCTATTCATTAATTTTAAAAACTTTATCGTGGAAAAATATATATAACATAAAATAATTTAACTATTTTCAAGTATAAAATTCTGTGACCTTAAGTACATTGACAATGTTGTGTAACCTTTATCACTATGTATTTCCAGAATACTTTCATCAACCTAAACCAATACTCATATACATTATGCAATAACTCCCCATCCCTCTCCCATCTGCTCTTGATAACCATTATTCTTCTTTCTGTCTCTATGAGTTTCCTTATTCTAAGCAGTTAATATAAAAGAAATCATGCAATATTTTTCATTTTGAGCCTGGGATATATGGGGAGATGGAGCAGTTACAAACCCAAAGCATAATAATATATCATTCAACTTCCTTCTGGCTTTCATAGCTCCTGATGAGAAATCCACTTTTAACCTTGTTGAGAATCCTTTGTATGTGACAAGTTGCCTCTCTCTCGCTGCTTTCAAAATTCTCCCTTTGTCTTGGATTTTGACAATTTCATGATAATATGTCTTGATATGTATCTCTTTCCGTTTATCCTGCTTATATTTCATGGAACTTGTTGGATGTGTATATTCATGTCTTGCATCCAATTTGGAAAGCTTTAGCCATTATTTTTTCCAGTTCTTTTTCTGCAACTTTCTCTCTTGTCTTTCTGGGATTCCTATGATACTTATATCACTTTGCTTGATGGTGTGGCACAGGTCCCTCAGGCTTTGTTCATTTTTTCTGCATTCTACTTTTTTTCTGTTCCCCACACTGGATAATTTCAAATGTGTTGTCTTCAAGTTCACTGATCCTTTCTTTTGCCAGCTCAAATCTACTGTTGACTCTCTAATGAGGTTTTCATTTCAATTCAGCACCAAAATACCTGTTTGGTTCCATTTTACAATTTCTCTCTCTGTCTCTCTGTCTCTCTCTCTCTCTAACTCTCTCTCCAGGTCATGTTTTCTTAATTTTCTTTAGTTCTTTGCCCATGGTTTCTTTCAGCTCACTGAACATATTTAAAAGAGAGGGGATTTAACTTATAGTTCCAAAGTATATGTTTCTTTAGGGACAATTTCTGCCATAACCTTTTCTTCCTGAAAATGAGCAATAGTTTCCTGTTTACTCATGTGTTTTGTAATTTTTTTTGTTGAGAAATGGATGTGCTGAGTATTATGTTGTTGTAATCAGCAAGCCATACCAGGAACATGGGATGCAGTTCCCACAACTGCTTGCTACACTGTTATGGTATAGTGGATGGTATACCCTTCAAATAAGGCGAAATTTATTGATATTTACTATGATTTACATGTCTCTTCATCCAACTCTCTCCTGGATGTTTCAGGGGTTCCACTGGATTCTAGAGATCCAAAGTACTCAATTAAGATGGTTTTTGCCTGTTAAATAGTTAGTTTTGGTGGAGGTACCAATTTCTAGAGCTTCCTATTTCACCATCTCCCTACAACCACACTTATTATTTACACTTCTTTTTTCAATTGAGGTATAAATAATGCTTGCCCTAGGTGATGAAATATACACCTTTAATAATTCTGAATCCATATTTAACTGATGTTATACTGCTACATGTGTAGTTTAAGGACTTTATAGCAATATATCTCGAATTTCTCCATCCCATCACATGCACTATTGTTTTCATCCTTTTACGTTTACATTCTATATATACTCAATACAATCCTTTAATTTTGCTTAAAGCTGTCAATTATTTTATATAGCAATAAAAATTTTAAATCAATGAATTTTATATCACTTCATTCATTCTTTTAACATTGTTTATCATTCCTTTGTGTTGATCCAAGTTTAACTCATTTATCCTATTCTTTTTCCAAAAGAAGTTCCTTTAAAACAGAGATTGACTGATGGTAATGGTGTCCTTAAATTTTTTTGCTGAGAAAACTTTTATTTCACCTCCCTTTTGGAAAATATTTTCACTGTGTATGGAATTATGAATTATTGTTTTCTTTTCTTTTTTCTTTTTTCCCCAACACTATTGAGATACAATTCCATTAGCTTATGTGGTTCTAGACAAGATGTGTGCTCTTATTCTTATCTTTGTTCCTCAGAATTTGTTTCTGTTTTTCTCTGTCTGCCTTCATAATTTTCTTGTTGTAATTTTTCTTTATCAGCTTAAATATTCTATGAGTTATTTTTTGTTTGTTTGTTTTTGTATTGATTTCTTTTTTTTAAATTTAGCCTGGTATTCTCTCAGCTCCTTGGAGCTATGTCTGTTATTAATTTTGGAAATTTCTCAGCCAATATTTCTTGAAATATTCCTTCTATTCATTTCTCTTTCTTTTCTCCTTCTGGGATTCCAACTATACTTATATTAAAACAGTTGATATTGGCCCACAGACATTGAGTATTCTCTTGTATTTTTATAAACTCTGTTTTTCCCTTCTTATTTCAGTTTAGGTAATTCCCAAATACCTATATTTAAGTATGATGATTTTTTCCTCACTGCCTTGAGTCTATCAAAGGCATTCTCTATTACTAAAAGTTTATTTTACTTTTAATATTCTATTTTATTCTTTCTTATGGTTTTCAAAGCACTACTGAAGTTGCTCATTTTATCTTTCATGTTGTCTACCTTTAGCACCTTTGTCATATTAATTATAGATATTTTAGATTCTGTCTTATGGTTTCAACATCTGTGTCATATCTGTGTCTGGTTTTGAAGACTTCTTTGTCTCTTATGAATGTATTTTTTCCTTTTCTTTTCACAGGCTTTGTAAGTTTTTGTTGAAAGCCAATCATTTTTATAGAACAGCAGAATTTGAGATAAGTAGTTTTATGCTTGAAAATAAGCATGCCTTTGCTTATGCCAGGCATTTAGTGTAGGGAGGTGTTTGAATTAATCTAGTTAGGAATTAGGCTATGTTTTAGATTTGTCTGCTATGTACCATAGCCTTCAAACTCCTGTAGGGATACCTTGATTTACCCATTGCACTGTGCTTTAATATAGGCTTGTTTAATTGATCTTGTTCTCTTGTCCTTCTCCCAGTAGTATTCTTCTGTTATTTGTCATTTAAATAACAAATATCCAAGATTTGCAGGTGTGGCATAATGATGTCATGCAATCCAGTATTTTGTAACAAGAAACTGGTTATAAAGTGATATTATCTTGGAAGTAAAAAGTGGAGAGAAAGGTTACTTACTCTGTTGTTTGATTTAAGACTTAATGTTAAATAAACATGTGTCTGTAGGTCTCAGGAATATAGCCTTTATTTGTTCTCCTATCCTTTCCAAACTATAAAATTGATCACAGCACAATATTCTGCACTTCCCTAGGAGTAAGATTTAGTTTTTCCCTATTCTCCTCCACAGTTGCGATGAGTTTTCACCAATGCCCTAAGTACAACAATGCTTGCTGCCCTTCCATCACAGATTAAAGCTTCTGTTCAGTAGTATATTTAGGGAAGAAGATCTTTTGTCCCTAAAACAGAGCTTCTATTGCTCTCCCTTAGACCTGTATCACAATGGTCCTTTCTTAATGTTCTTTAAAAGATTTATATATATAAAATATATAATTTATTTTGAGGAATTAGTGTTGGAGGTTGAATGGGCTGACAAGTCCATTTTCAATATGGCAGTCTGGAGTCTGGAAATTACAGTTAAGAATAATGTTCAAGTTGTCTTAGGGGAAGTCAGCGGTCTGGAAATTCTTGTCAGAGATGATGTTCAAATCTCTTTTTGAGTTCAAAATCTATAGAGTGTGCCAGCAAACTGGAAACTAAGGTAGGAGTAGACAGTGTAGGCTTGAGGCAGAATTTCTTCTTTTCCCTGAAACCCTCAGTTCCTGGCTATTAAGCCCCCAAACTGACTGGATGAGGCCTTCCCACATTATCAAGGGCAATCTCCTTTACTCTAAGTCAACTGACTGAAGATGCTACTCCATGTACAAAATTACAAATTACCTCCATAGCAATATCTAGGCCGCTATTTGGCTAAACAACTGAACATCATATCTAGCTGAATTGACGCATATTATTAACCATCACAATTCCTCTATGCATAGGAAGAGTGTTCTGCAGTACCCCTCTTCTAGAACATGCTGCAGATATCTGAGAACTGAGCATTCCTTGAAGAAATTTGCTTTTGTGAGTGGGCATACCTGTAACAGGAGGATATAGTCAGGAATGAGACGTAATGTGGACTCTCCATGTATACCATAGAATCCAAGGAGTCCAAGAATTCCAAGTTGGAATCTGTATTTCCAGGTCTTTATGGAATTATATATTTTTTAAAGTTAGGAGGATAAACTATATTTCTAACATTTAACTTCATTTATGACTTTTAACTATTTAGATCTAGGGTTTGTTGACTTTCTGATTTAAGATTCGCACTCCTGCTTTAAGCTCTGGAAAAGTTATACACCATCCTGAAATTCAGTGATGTGGATGTCCCAGTATATCTATGCAACTGCACAAAGAAATCTATTACTCACTTGGAGTTTCCATGAAGAAGGTCAGCCAAGCTCTTATCATTCTTAGAGTCATATTTTTCACCCTATAATCAAGTCCTTGGTTTCCTTAGATTGGGAGAAAGTATCCTGATCATATTTATTCAATTAGGTGTTATAACTGAAAAGTCATTTCCATTGAATGTCCTTTCCACCTCTATGCCCAGTAGCTCCCATAAGACACAGCCATAATGCACTGGCCCTTACCCAAGCTTCCTAAAGGATGGATAGACAAACATAATCACACTCCTAAGGATAAAGTGCTTCACCCTAGCACTTATTCTATTCCTTCTAAGTTGATCAGCTTGAAGTAGGATGTTCTCTGGGTTTGGTTGATCATATATTGCACATATAACAGAGATGAGCAGCTTTCCTTAGTTTAAAGATAGAAATACAAGGTTTCAATATCACTATTAGTTGGGGTGTGTATGTATGTCAGTTAGAATGTTTTAGGCTTAAATAGTAAGTCCTAACTCAAGTTTATTAAATTATGAATGTATATATCATTTTAAATAACAAGTTGTCTAGACTTAAGTGGCCATGTTTGCACTTAGATTTTTTGATGTTTTTGATGTTATATCCTTTAGATAGAGACTCCCTAACAGAGTGTTTATCACCTTTCATTTTTTTCTAAGCATCACATCTAGACAAGATGGTACCCAGAAGCAGAAATAAGCCCATTTCTTCCTTGTGTAACTTTTTCCGTAAATTTTCTGTAAATGAAATGCTCTTTTTCATCATAAGTTTCAGTTGCTCATCTTCTGCTACTTAATAGTCAATATTAAGAAGAGAAACACAGTCAGAGATGTTAAATTGTTTTACCACAGTAACACTTAACTTGCATGCTATATAGTTTTATTTGATAAGTTGAGCTGATTAATACTATCTTTGTAAATAAGTATTTTTCCATTTATCTTCCTTTATTTGATCTTACATGCATATATATTGTTTGCTTCTCAGCAGCTGCTGGTAAGTTAAGCTTAAATCAAATTATAAGTTTGTACTAACATCTCCTCTAACAATTTTCTCCATGCAAACTCATACACACGAATAATTTTGTTTTTTTCACATTCCTTCCTGGAAGGATTGAGGGAATATAAATGGAGAATAAACCACAAAATTAAATCTCAATAAATTACACTGCCATAAATGTAATGTGTGCTTCAGTCATGGAAAATACGTAAGTAATCATCAAGCCATGATATCATGTGCAACAAGGCAGATTTGAACTTAAGTTCGCTCACCTTCTTATCTGGTGTATCTGAAACAGTAGTGACTGAGGAATGTACCAGAAGAATATTTAGATGAGAAATCTGAGTCTACAATGAAAGAACTCATGGTAAGTAAAAAGTTTATGGAAAATGGGATGACTCTAATACAACGATTTAGCATGATATGGGATTAATTTTTTTGAACAAAATATGGAGCCTGTAACTCCAATTATCCTTCCCCTTCCTGAATAAGAAACTTTGTTCCAGTCTAGGTGGATACATTAGTTTTCACATTTTCTTTCTGTGGAATATTGAAACACAAGGGAGAACAACAGAGAAGACATTTCATCTGTGTCTATATATGTATATAATGTCATTTCTTTTGGTCACCCAACCTTTGAATGTCATTTTATTGTTTGTAATATCCAAGTTGATGAGTCTTGGTGAGGAAGTAGTAAACACTTCCCCCTATAGCAGCTAAAAATGTTAACAACACACTTTCTTGGCTTCTGTTGTAGTTAAAGCACAGACACATGATGGAATGTCTGTTAATCATACTCTGCAACAGACGGTCATGGGACAAGGAGTGGAGAAACTCACTTTCTGCCTCTGTCTCTCTCTGTCTCTGCATGTCCATCTGTCTGTCTTTCTGTAGCCACAGTAGCCATGGCTGCAAAATGTGGTGGCTTCTACATAAATAGAAGCAATAGAAAATTCTAGCATGTAGTTTGCAGCAGAAACAGCATTAACAACATTCTTCTCCATATATAAGTTTTTAGTGCTGTTATGGAATTTTTTTTGAAACAATACCTTGAGCCTTGTTCTCTAAGCCTCTCAACACGTTTGAGCTGCCCCACAATACTTTTTAAATTCCCTTTCGGTTTAATCAGCCAGTGAACATTCATTGCTTTCAAGTATGAATCCTAATTGCTACAAGACTATAGGACAAAGGTGAAATTAAAGTTTGCTCTTTCTTCATTAAACAGGATTAAGTATGGTTTGGTATGAGCACATGGCAAATTACTTTGAATCAATAAGAGCTAGAAGCAGAACTAGTAATATTAATGCAACATTGGTTCTAAATCTAGTAGCCACAATCTATAATAATTTGGCAGACCAATGCTTGCAGTTTCAGCTAGCACATCCTGGTGGCATTGACAGTCTCATTGACTATCTCTCTGCCCCCTCCCCAGGCATAATTCTTTATATATATAAGAAGTTGCAGGTTTAGAGAAGTATGATGTATAAAATATTTAAAATACAGAGTTACCACCTACCATCCTCTTATTAACACCTTGTATTAGTGAGGTGTATTTGTTATAATTTTTTTAAATTTATTATATATCCCCCCCCCCTTTCTGTTTGTTCTTGCTGTGTTCATCTTTTGTGTGCTTCTGTGTCTGCTTGTCTCCCCCCGCTGCGGTGACCCGCCAAGTCAGCTCACTGCGCGGCGGCCTGCCTGCTCGCGGGCGGCTTGCCCTGCTTGCGGGGGCTTGCCCTGTCCATGGCGGCTTGCCCTGCCCACAGTGCCGTGCCCTGCCCGCGGCAGCTTGCCTTCTCAAGGCGGTCTGCCCGCTCGAGGAGGCCCTGGGAACCGAACCCGGGACCTCCTATGTGGTAAACCGGCGCCCTACCAATTGGGCTACAGCCGGCCCCTTGTTATAATTGATAAAAGAATCTTTTATTATAATTGTTAATCCATCATTTAAATAAGGTTAACTGTGGTGTAGTCATATGTTATTTTTTTGTTAATTTTTTATTCTAGTGACATATATATGACCTAAAATTTCCCCTTTGA
The DNA here is from genome assembly GCA_004027955.1 of Chaetophractus vellerosus. NCBI lineage: Eukaryota > Metazoa > Chordata > Mammalia > Cingulata > Chlamyphoridae > Chaetophractus > Chaetophractus vellerosus. Next base: position 7,413 of record PVKH010013571.1, on the reverse strand, counting down.
ACCGCAGTAACATATATAATTCAGTGCTGTTAATTCTATTCACAATGTTGTTCTAACATCACCACCATCTGTTACCAAAGCTTTACAATCAACACAATTAGAAATCTTGAGCAATCAGTGAGTGTCTTTTGCTCTAAGTGGCTTTAGTGAACTAGCAAGAACTGACACCAAAAGTGGCAGGCAATAGTGGAGGCTTTGAAGGTGAAGGGAGATGGTGCCTCTGTGAAGATAGATTCTGGGAAATCCTTGAAATATTTGGTGGTGGGGGATAGTGGGACTTCAGAGAGAGAAGGCATTCCAGGAACTTCTCTGGTGGGTGTTAGGGTTAGACAAAGGCTCTATATTTCCAGAATTATTGGAATTTTACTTTTGATCATATAACCCTTGCATTAATATATACTTAGAAATGTTAGGATGCATTTGGTGGGGTAAATAAATGTTACTGAAGAAATAAAGACTGTCTTCTGCAAAAGATAACTTCTGACCACCATCTTATAGCGGGAAAGGGACATTCATTTCCTTTGGAATTATTTATTAACAAACTTTCATATGCCTGGCTCTGTGTTTTGTTCAAAGTGTACAGTGGTTCACATAAACAAGTAAGTGAAGGATAGCATGCCTGAATGTGGCAAATGGATAGCTGACAGATGACAGGGGAAATGAGGAACTATTCTAGTAAGCATTAAGAAAGATAATCCTATAAAAGAGTGCCTGATGGAAAATGAAAATAGCTGGGTGCGTGGGGGAAGAATCTTGAAACCAAGGAAGAGAATAAAAACCTTCAAAAGCCTTGATTGGTTTTGTTGTCAAAGTGGTTTTTGATTGCTGAAAATTTGTATTTGTATGAACTACAGAATATATTAATCTATTGAGGGATTTGTGTAAAGGTCTTTTGCAGATTTTTTATTGTTCTATTCTCTGAATTGACTTTCATCATATTTTCTTCTCTTATGAATAATTTTCCTGTCTCTGCTCGCTGTTTGTTGGATCGAATAATTGGCATTTTGATGACTATTTTGAAAGTGCAAGTTCTAGTGCTTGACTGAGCTTTTCCTACAGCATTCAAGCACTGAATTTGTGTGAAAGCCTTTCCCATTTCAAATTCTAATTCAAATCATAAATCAAAGTTCTGAATATAAAAGATTATGAATAGGACAGCTCTGTGTAGATTCATAACAAACTAAATTAACCCATAGGCTAGAATGGCAAGCTAAGGCCATCTCTCAATTAGAACTGATTGGCTGTTAAAATAAAAATTTGGCAGCTAGAGAATACAAAACAGATTGCAGAAAATAAGCCCTATGAGGGCTTTATTTGACATAAACACAAATTTCTCATATTATTCTTAGTCTGTAGCTATGGCAATTTCAATGACTTTTTTTTTTGCATTTTAGAGTTGTGTATAGCCTATAGATTTTCATATTAAGATCCTATATTTTCTTAAGATTTAATTTATTATATTCATTTTTAGTTTCCTTTGACAGTGTTATTTTATATAATAGTCCTAAAATGTATTCTAAAATAAAAACTAACATCTCTCTCAGTATGTATTATAAAATTTCCAAAATTTTAAAGATTTTTTTCCTTTAAAAAATTTTGACATATGCAATATATTTAGTTTTTGTAATGACAAGAATAACAGTTTTCCCAAAATATCAACTAAGCAAAATATCTCTTAAATTTCACCCATGTAATAGTCAAGAAAACAAAAATTGAGTTTTCTTATATCTTATAGGTGTATTGGAAGGGAGTGATAAAAGAAAACCCATTTATAAGTATCCTCTTTGATGAATTAAATTCTTTTGTTGTTGGAATAAAGAGATTTTTTTCCATAATGCAAATCCTTTACCAAGAAAAGACATTTTGTATAAGGATACAGAAAATCAGTATCTTATGCATGTCCATTAATTCTATGCTGATTTTTTCATAGATTTTTTCTATGAAATAGATAGTAAGGTCTTGTCTTTTGTCTCTTGTCTTTGTTTTCCTCTGATTAAACTCAGATATATGCATTTCAAGTACAGGATTCTCAAGAAGTAGATGGTACATTAAAATACTAAATACCGAAATGCTTGGAGTAACAAACAAATCTCACTGTCAGGTTTTCTGGTACACTGTAGTACTTAAAGGACTTTCTAGAAAAGATGTGTTTTTTGAAAACTTTCTTGCAGATAGATTTTGAATGGTGTTATACTTTGAAATGCTGAAAATTCAGTCTCAGTATTTTTCATTTTATCAATGTTTTGAAGCACAGATGAAATATAAGGAATTTTAGCCAATATCTTGAGAAATTGGAAACGTACGTATGTCTTGAAGAACTGTACATGAGTTTAAGTTGACATAAAAAAGATCTGATTTAAAGGGATTTAAAAAAATCCTTAAAAAGATTTTATTAATCTATAAACCCTTCAACAGTCAAACTTATTAATTTCTTGGTTTATACAATGTAAGCTACTCATTTAAAATTCAAATTAGAAAACAAAAGAACTATTTTAAAATCAGTGTCTATTAACGTGGGCTATTTTGCTTATATATATAGCATGGTATCACGAATAATTGTGGTAATCATTTATTAGTATTATTAAAGACAATAGCTAAAAATATGGCATGCACAGTTTATATTCACTCCTCTACTTTTAATGTTAATACCTTTATCTGAGAATGATATGTTCATCAGAATCTTGAAAGAAAATGCAAATACAGGGAATAATCATTACCTTGGAACTAAGACTACAAATTGAACAAAGAAGAATATTCTTTTCTTTTCTTAGTCTGCATAGCATGAGTTTTATACATGAAATATATTTATGAATATATTAAGACTAATATTATAAACCCTGATATTGCCATTGCTAATGTCATCTGATATTGGTTAAGCGATTCCAAAAAAATCCATTAACTTCAGTCTTTCTCTTCAGTAATTTATGCAGTCATTCAATCAACAAGCAGTTGTTAAGGATTGGTTAGACAGCTGTGCTAAGAAATGTCTTGAGGTCTGTTTTTATATCCATGAGTCTGAGGTTACGGTTTAATAAGCACTAAAAATAACAAAACAGAAAGATATTGGGAGACAGACTGACTAAAATATTAGAGTATAATCCTACTTAGAGGCACTAATCTGCTGATTTTCAGTGATGGATGTAGCAGTTTGATATTGTTTATGAATTCCAAAAATAGATACTGGATTATGTTTGTAAACTGGTCTGTCTGAGGTTTCAGTTTTACTTGATTATATCATGATTAGGGTTTTGATTGTGCCATGTCAGTAGGGCATTGAGTCCCTGCCCCTTGGTGGGTGGCGTCTCACAGAGAAAATACGTGCAAAGGACAGAGTTGGGAGTTTTGGACGCCAGAACCCTGGGAAGTAAACACACAGGGGAACACAGAGGAGTAGAGATGGCTCCTTAGACATGACCGAGGCCCTGGGATGAAAGCCAGAGAGCCAAGCTGGACTGCTCGCCTAATAGTTTGCAGCTGCAGAGACAGAGACCTGAGCAGCTGAGCCCAGAGAGAAAGGAGCCCAGGTAGAGAAGAGACTTATCCCAGCCTATAGATGATCTTGGAAGAAGCTGGGACCACAGAGCCTTCAGAGGAAGAGGGAGGCTGAACCTTGCAGACATCACCCGCCATCTTGCATGAGCCAGTGGCAACAGACTTTGGGTAAGAAAGTACCTCTAATGGTAACTTGAGTTGGACTCTTTAGGGCCTTGTAACTGTAAGCTTCTATCCCAAATAAATACCCTTTATGAAGACCAACAGGTTTATGGTATTTTGCATCAGCACCCCTCTGGCTGACTAATGCACTGGATAAGGGCAGGTTTGATCATCAGGGAAGAGAGAATCTTTAAGTCAAAGTGTGGGGAAAGAAGAGAAATTCTGCCAACAACCAGTGCACTTAAAAAGGACCCGAATTACTACCAAGCACCAACTCGCAAGGCAACTAGAAAAAGACATTGACAAAAAGGGGGAAAGGGTAAAGACAAATGGGTTTATATGGCTGAGAGACTTCAAAGGAGTCAAGAGGTCATTCTAAAGGTTATGTTTATGCCTGTCTCAGCAGGATCTCATTGACTGCCAAAGTAAATATTGCATCAAATAGTGGAGACATCCAGACACTATAGGCTGGGCAGACAGCTCAGGAGTTTGGTGTCCTGCCAGTGGGCCCTACTTGGGAATTTATGCTCCTCAGTGTGACAGAGATGGACTCAGTTGTGGTTTCCCTACACAGGGCTCTTCTGACCTTTCTATTTGAACCTATAGTTAGTGCTAGGGTTGATAGGTGTATGTCCAAGAGAGTTAAATCTTTGGGCTGTCCATGTGCCGGGGGGCCCTGAATCTCAACAGAGTTGCAACACCTACTTTCCAGTTCATTGGACTCACCCGAGACAACTAACAAGGATATGGTGATGGACAATGACTACCCCAAAGAACAGAGAGTCTGCAACTGCAAGCAAGATAGTCCCATCCATCTGCCCCATGGAATCTAAACCTCCTGTCAATTAGAAGTGGAGTAGACATCACCATCCCAGAATCCTCAGGATTGAGGAATGAACAATGGACTAAAGTAGACTTACTGGTATTCTAGTATAGACTTATTGTGATTCTAGCAATGGAAGGACTTTTATCATTGATGTGGAGGCAGTGGCCACTGGAGGTTCTGAGGGGTGGGAGAGGGAAAGCAAGTATAATACGGGGACATTTGGGGGACATGGGGATTGTCCTGAATGACATTGCAATGACAGATACAAGCCATTATATATCTTGTCATAACTTTCAAAATTGTGCAGGATAGAGTGTAAACTACAATGTAAAGTATCATCCGTGCTTAGTGGTAATGCTCCAAAATGTGTTCATCAATTGTAACAAAAGTACCACACAAATGAAGGATGTTGTTAATGTGGGAAAATGTGGGAGGGATTGGGAGTGGGCATATGGGAATCCTCTATATTTTTTATGTAACATTTATGTAATCTAAGTATATATATATTTTTAAGGTATACTTAAAACAAACAAACAAACAAAAACACTAAGGACCCTGAGCTTCAGATGAGGATCTCAGCCATGGACAACTTGATTTTAGTCTAGTGAGACCCTGAGTGGAGGATCCAACTAAATCTGTAACTGGATTCCTGATGCACAGAAACTACAAAATAATAAATTTGAGTTGTTTTAAGCTGCTCAGCTTGTGGTAATTTGTTGCATAGCAATAGAAAACAAATACATTAAACTATTAGATCTAAACAAATAAAAACTATATTGTATATGTTAATGCACCAATTATACTTACTCATATGGAATTTAAAATTATAAAGATTTTCTTGAGTTTCATCATGATTTTGTTTGCTTGGATTTTTCTTTTTTTATTTTCAGAAGCATATGTCCCTGTATTGTTGTTTATCAAATTATCACAGCAAATTAAAATATTTTTAAGTGGAGTTTTAGGGTTTTTTTTTAGTAAGATTCTAGAGGGATGTAACAAAATAACCTAAGGGTCTCTTTATCTATCTATCTATCTATCTATCTATCTATCTATCTATCTATCTATCTATCTACTTACCTATCTATCATATCTCACATTGCCAACCACAATGGAGATAGTATCACTTACCACTTTGAAAACCAAACCGTTATAGCTGATAGGAGGTTATATTATTTCTCAGATTTCTTAGGCCAGGAAAATAGGTTAACAGCACTGAACTTTAATTTAGAATCATATGTAATTTACTGAACAAACAACAAGTAATTTCATACATTTCTTTGCTAAAATAATCTTAAAATGATCTAGATATTTAAAAAATACCTTTAGATACCTAAGACATGTATTTGACTCATAGAATCATCATATTTACATATGATTCTATTTCCACTGAACTGGCACACTCCCTCAGGACATTATATTAATTTTTAAGTCTACTTTGTGATTCATGAATAAATATAGATTAAATATGTGCTTCTTAAACTCACTGTCCATTCAACACTGAAGTGAGTCAATAGTCTCTTTATGCCACTTTTGCATTCAAACCACAAAGTATCAAATATAAACTACCTGGATCAAAGAGGGAAAATCTGCACATATTTTGAATGAAGCATTGATGAATAGATGCCTCTTTTAAATTAAGATGCCACTATAAACTTCTGAATTTCTTATAAAAATAAAGTATTCATATTGTCATAGGATAAAGATTAATATTCCAAATGTTCAGGGTACTTTACACTACCTGGGAAATTCTTGGCCATCACCAAATATATTCATTCCAGGCACTTAGAAGCATAGTTTAGCCCATGGTATAATCTCAATACTGAGTTTTGTTTAAAAAGGGAAAAAAAATCCATAATACTGTATGTAAATTTCTTTCTTCAAAACAGAACATTCCTGAGAATGAGGACATTTAAAAAGTCAGTTTATATAATAGTCTACTCAAAATATGCATCACCTTTCCCCTTTCCCCCAATATGAAATTTACTTCACACTATAGGACTGGTTCAATAGCTATTTGAAATTACATACTACATTTTACCAATTAATGATCTCTAGTTCTCAGGAGGCCTGTGCTATCCTAAGTGCCATAGAAAAAGGGAGTTGAAAAATAGAGGGTTAAAGGAAGCTTTCTACTCTACGAAGCTGAATATTTTCAAACAATCTGTTCAATTTCCCTGCTATTTTACCTTTTACCACCTTCTGGCAATCTTCTCTGAACAGATTTCAAAGTACTTTATGCATCTCCCTCTTGAACCCTGGGAGCCTTCTTCACTAGGCCTTCAGTGTCAGGCCTAATGTGAGGTGCTCTTTTAGCTGGAAGGGCTGAGTACGCCATCTCTACCTCCAAGCTGTGGGAACAGAAGCAGGGATATGCAGGAATACCATTTGACCAATCTTTATTGACAATACAGTGCACTTCCAAGGAAAAGGAGGAGAAAGGGGCAAAAGAGCAGTATGCTGCTGTCTGAAAAATTTTGCTAACTTGCTCACAGTAATTTTTTTTAAAACTTATCTGGCCTGGATATAGGATTAATAGAAAACTTCACCCTTCCTCTATTTCATATATGTATTATACTGTGTGGTTCTAATCTGGATTAGTACAGGACCCCAAGATACCAGGTCAAATTAAAACCCCACCTCTCTTTTCCCAACCCTCATTAATCATTGCTATAGGTACTCATTTGATTCAGAAATAGAAGTGCCCACCAATTCACAGACTGAGGAACTAAGATGTGAAAAAATAAAATCACAAAATATTTAGGAGTCACCATTTCGGCTAATCTTCCTGAAAGCTTATAGAAGTTCAAAATAGAAAACTTGATTATATTAAATATGTTCAGCTTAGTGAAAAAGCAAAACTCACTAAGAATGTTGTTGTTTAGAGTTAATGTTCCTAAATATAAATGAAACTTTATAAGACAGGATAAAAGAAT
>PVKH010013570.1:5229-16914 GCA_004027955.1 Chaetophractus vellerosus | reverse complement strand
GGACCTGCCCTCCCCCACCCCACCCCTCCCCCACCCCACCCCCACCCCAGTCTACGTGACTTCTAAGGAACACAACCACTTTCCGGTCAGGAAAGTGGTTGTGTTCCTTAGAAGTCACGTAGACTGGGGTGGGGGTGGGGTGGGGGTGGGGTGGGGTGGGGGAGGGCAGGTCCTGCTGGCGAGTAACCTGCTCTCACACTTGATGTGTTTGCTCAAGTTGCCCAAGCATGATGAGAGTTCAGTCCTACATTTTGGGAAGTGAGGTTTAGAAACTAGCACATGTCAAAGATGTAGAGAAAAAAAATCATTCACAGTGAGGTGATACAATATTTTAATAGCAGGGAGAAAGGGCCAGACTATTCTAAAAATCCTTCTTAAATGTATACAGATGAGCAAGGAACATGTCGATTAGTTCATATATACATATACATATACATATATTTATTCCCTTTTGTATTTGGAAATCATTTTTCTGATAGCTGTTTCCTGATTTCATATGATTTTATATGATTTTATACTTTGCTCAAACTCTTCACTTATAGAAAAGATCTTAACACACTTACTCAGACCTATTTACTTCTACTTTGTCACAAATTTAATAAATTGATTATGTAATTCCATGGTTTATTGCATATTATAAGTGTCAATGGGTAAAGGGTAGGAAAAGGGCATCGCAGCTAGAGGCAGGCATACTGACATCAGATGTCCTCTCTCGATTCCATTTCTGAAAAAGTAAATTATTTCATGAATTGAATTAATGTATGTTTCATGACCTACAGAAACAACCAAAAGCAGCGATATGGCCTAAATAAGTCTATTTTAGATCACTTCATGGGGGATCTGCCTCTTTACATCTTGATCATCACTAAATATGTCAGAATATAATATTTATGGTCCTAATGATTAAATTATTTTTACTTTAATCTTTCAGATGTCTCAGAGGTTGTTTGATCAGTCTTGGAAAGTCGTAGTTACAGTTTTTAAAAAAATTCTGATTCTGAGGGATCTGAACAAAAAAGTCAAGTTCTGCAATATCATGGCAGAATGATGAGGTGTCAATATCTGTTGTATTTTATATGCATATTTGCATATATGTACACACAGCTATTTCAGGCAATTTGTCAATATATTTTGTTTAAGTTTTTTCTCAGCGGCTCATTATTTTAATGTTTTTAATTTCATAATGAACTTGCATGAAGCATGACATTCAGATATGCAAGATTTTCTCTTTTGAACGTTCAATCCTTCAGTCCTTGGTGTGCTTATTGGGAACCTACTCCATCTCTTATACTCAAGAAAACATATTGGAATTCAAGTAACAGTAATGATGTTGGAAAGCTAACCTTGAATCTGCTCTCAGCTATTAAAAATATATTATTTGCAAACATTAATACCTTAACTTTTATTGTTAACATTTCTTGTGACATGTCCTACGACTGATTGTAATATAAGTATGTCAGGAAAACTTGGTTGAGTATTGTGGCTGAAGTGTCAGGAGTTTAGGATTTAAGAAACTTAAATTTTTCTCCAGGAACAAACTTTACCCTTCTGCCAAATTAATCCTCTGGGTTTATTAAATGGGACTCCAAGGGGTCTTTTAGTTTAGACCCTTGATTCCTTACAGGGCATATTTCTCCCTAATTAGATTGCACTGGCAAAATGCTTTATTCTTCTCCAGAGAAGAATAGTGGAATTATGGCATTGCATGGTACTTATTATGCATCAGAGCTGTGTCCTAGTTTTTTTTTTTTTTTTTTTTCCTGCTCTTTCACAGTCCTGGTATATTCATGAAAGAATGTAATATACAACAGTTAAAAATTTTTTTTTTTTTAGTATCCTGGAATATTGTAAAAGGGAGTGATTTGCTAGAAAGGTAAAAAGAAGGAATTAAGGCTTCAATGAATCTGTGTTAAACTTACTGCCTTGCTGCATTTGAGGTCTTACCTAGTTTATTTCAGGCCTGATGTCCCTAAAGTATAGAGGACCCAAGTGAATATATTTTAGAGGCAATAATATTTGGGACAGAAAATTTCCAACTCTGGTATTGTGATATGCTAGGGAATCCTCAGCCATTTCAAGGAGGATTACAAAATAAGTCAAAAGAAAGTACATTTTTAATTTAATGTAATTAACTAATGCATATCATCAAGCTCCCTTTTTTACAATGGTGAGGTGTGACCTAGACTGTACTAAGTACCAGGCATTTAAAGACAAATGATTCATAGTGCCAACCCCCGGGGGGCTTGGTCAAGTTAAACAGACCTGCTAAAAATGCAATAAAATGTTATGGGTACTGCTTATAGGGGAGGATTCATGGAAGTGATAGTTCTTGAACTTGAAGTAGGACTTCAGGGGATGACTCCTCTGCTCAGTCAGGATGCAGGCTGGGAGGAACATTGTAGGCTGTCTCTTATGTCTATGTGTGTGACTGAATTTTAGAGAAATCTGTACTCCTTTTTAGAAAGATCCTGGAAGTTTGTAAAAGTGGGGGATAGCATGTCTCATAATATTTTCTCTTTACCACTCATTTCTTTTGACCTACTTTTTAGGGAAGGCACATGTATGTATTTGTATGTGTTTATATATGTTATAAAATATATTAATTATATATTAATATATACATTATGTGTAATTTTATAGGTAAAGCTAATAGAAATGAGGTATATAAAAATTATACTTACCAAAATTTAATTTGCTTTCATGCCAACAAACACTTGGCTCTACTGGCCAGGGTTTACTTTCAGAGCCTAAATAGGAAATCCCTAAGAGTCAATACACATGAGAGGATTTTTTTCTCATAGTAAAAAACGAACTATCAGAATATAAACAGTACCTCTGTTGTAAACATTTAAAAAAGAGTGATTGCATTTAACTGTATATCCATTCACCTATTTATTGATTATTTCTTGTATGCCTACTATGTGTAATTCCTTTGCCAAAGACTGTGATAATAAATCAAGGCTTTCAATTCCTTGAGTGCAGGAATAGTTTCTCATTAATTGTTGGGTCTTTGTACCCAGAACAGTAGCTGACAAATGTAGAAATTCAATATATATTTGGTTGATTGACGCGACCTATACTGTGAAGACGTATGGGAAATGGTCTCTTCAGAAGTAACTAGTCAGTATAACGCACCTGCTGTTTATTTGTTCACAATAAATATGTAGTAAGTGTTTTGGAAAATCTGTGGAAAGAGGTTCCAACGGAATGAAACATGATACACAAATGGAGATGTTGCCATTCTTCAGTGATAGCTTCAATTTGTAGGATTACCATGCCAGGAAAACCACAATGACGCTAATAGATATTTGTTCAAGATAGATTTTTTATTACTGTATGAGCAACAGAAAGAACTTTCATTTTCTTAGTTCCTAATGGACCTCTCAGAAAATGAGTCATTTCTCTTCAATATGTAATGCTTCATGAAGATAGTTTGCATGGCACATAGAATGCTTAGGTGTATTTTCTTAAATGGAATAAATATCTTGGTAGTTTGTGTGTTGGCTGTGTCTTCCTAACTGAATCTGGCAGAGTTGTTATAATATATAATTGTTGCATTTTGTGCCTGAGATACGGTAAATAGGTTTAGTGGTTTCAGAGAAAAGACTTGGTATTCAGTAAATCCTGGTTTAGATTGTTGCCTTTTAAGATTATAGCATTTCTCTGTCTTGAATGGGCAGGTATTATTTTGTGGAGTGATTTGGGAAGTGTTTGACTATACTGTTACTCTTCCGTTTGGACCGTAGGAGAAATCATAAGGCTTGACAACTCCATGGCATTTAACCTTGCAGGATTTTGGTTTAATGTCTTTTTAATTAAAAATAAACATATTTCTCTTAGGTTGGAGATGGAAATACACATTTTCAATGTCATTATGTTATTAATTTAAAATTAATAAGAATATGAATTGTTTAGACTCCTCCCCCTCCCCCCCTTAGAAGTAACTGGTGCATTTCTGAGAAAGCTCCCAAAGAATCTCGTTTGGAGCACTAATTAAGAATTCCCATACTAAACTTTTCACCAAGTCCCATAAAATCTAGGCACTTTCATACATACTTTTGCATGTACTCTCACTTGTTTATGACTGGTAAGTCCTTCCCCTAGCTCTAATGCTAAACTGCTGTTCCTATCTTTCAAGACAAAGCTCAAGTGTTACCTTCTCAGATTCTTTCAGACAGTCTGTGAGTGCTATGCTTCTGTTGCGTTTTCAAAGCCTCTAATAGAGACGAGGCACCTAATTGTAATATAACTATTTATGCCTGCCTCCCTTGCCTGTGAGTTCTTTCAGGCTCAGGATTGTGCTTTACGCTGTGTTGTACCTTCAAGGCATGTTGTTCATTTCACAGTTGAGGTTTAATCATTGTTGAATTTATTGTCAGAAAGATGAATTAGACCTTTGCTAGGGAGCCGTGCTTGGTACTTCCTTTCTGCTTGGAGAACTGTAAGTTTGTTGGTGTTCTGAAGGTGGCTTACCAAGGGGTAGGCTGGTGAGTACATGCCGTCATCCTGTAGAGAAGAGGAACTCCCTTGCCTGTCTCAGGTTTTCTTTTCCTCTCTACCCCACCTACCTTCTTTTCACCCAGCCTCTGAATCACTTCCAAGGGAGCTCTTCACTGAAAGGTATTTATAGGGCTGCTGGACGGATAGGAGAACCAGTGCCTTTGAAGTAAGGGCTAGTTTCTTTGTTTTCTTTGTGTTTCTGAGGACATTGTTGATATAAAAAATCATCATCAATAGCTTCCAGCTGTAGGAAGCTTTCAAACCTGTGCCCTAAAAGAAAAATCTCCTTCAAGTACAAATAATCACTCATTTTCCCCCCAAAGGCTAGCATTGAGTGTCTTTGTCACTTTAAGCTATCCAGAGGGTACCTGGAAAACCTATCAGTGCTGGGATTTAATATTTAAATGACATAATGCCATTATGGGGAATGCAACTTCTGGTGGATTTTCTTTGTTATAGAATATAGGCACTACAAACCTTTTGCATGAGCTGAAGTCCCCTTAGTTTGTTTAGATGAGTTTTTGGTGACCTTGGAAAATCACTGAATTTTCCATGGGTGAAACAGTGATGAATAATAGCTTCCAAAGTTTGCTGTAAGATTCAAATGAGACCATGTAAATGAAACTTCTTTGAAACAAAATAGTAGTATTGTACAGATATAAGTTATTATAAAATCCTTCCACTTAAGATATCTTCTTTCATTTAAATGAACAAGCAGTGCTTATATTTGTATAGGTCTTGTACAATGTTAATTATGTAATACAATAGAAATGTGCAGAGTACAAAAGAGAGGACAGTCCAGTTCCTGTAAATCATAGATGACCTTAAAGAGAGTGAAATCCTTTATTTAGCAGATGGGGAGGTGAAACTCAGAATATGTAACTTATCAAATGCCAAACAGTTTCTAGTAGTGTAGCTAAATTAAAACTCAGGTCTCTTGATTCCTAAATTCAAATTGAATTAACCCATAAATATGGAAGAGTAAATTGTAGTTAATACTTCAGAAAACAGGACAAAAATCTCCCCTTACCTCCTTTTTTGTGAAAACTGCCTTCTGATAATTTTCAAAACTCATTTCTGTTTATTTTTCTTCAATATGTGAAAGAGACTTTTCAGCATATCAGGATGTTTTGTTTTAACTTATTCTTATGTTTTAATTGGTAAATGTGATATAGCATTTGTGTTCTGAGAAATATAAAGGAGTATAACTTTTTCTGCCCTCATGCTTGATCACAGGTCTTTGAGAAGTGTTTGCAGTTGTGTCTTAAAAAAGTTAAATGTTCTTTGTTCATTTAAAAGGTCACTATCCTATCTCATACACTATTTTTTAAAAATGCTTTGCCTGTTCTGTAATCTCATCTCTTTACATTTACCCCTCCCCTTTCTGCAGCTTAATTTTTGGTCATTGATAGTTATGGCAAAATTTCTGAATTGTAATGGTAGTGTTTTTCCACACCTCCAAACTGTTCCAAATGTATGAGGTGACTTTTAAATCAGACAGATTCAGCTGTGGGAAAGTATGGACACTTGCCAGCAGGGGTATGTAGCGCAAATTAAAGGAGCCTGGAGATAATCATTGACAAAATTTAGTTTTGCTCTAAAGAACTCACACAGAAAAGATATTTTCTTCAGCACTAATCAAATAACTGCACCTAGTAGATCATAAAACTCAACTCTCTCGGGCCTAGAAACCAGGACAAGAGCAACTCCTAATGCAATGTGGTTTGTTCATGACCTTCTTAGAAAAGAACATCTCATTTCTCCCTAATGAATGCATTTTCAAATGCATCTTTCCTCACACTCTTTAAGAAATGCATTTCCAAGTGCATCTTTCCCCCATCTCTTTCCTTGGCTCATACTGAAGATAATGAATGGGCAGAACCCTGAATGGGGAGGCAGTCAGTGCAGCTAGCCTAGTTAAATGACTGACTAAATATTTTTTGAACAGTTTGTATGTGTGTGTGTGCATGTGTGTGTACACACTTGTGTGTATACTACCTGAAGGAGTATGGATTTGAACCGAAGTGGGCCATATGGAACACAGCTGGTAATATCCACAGAGTTAATGCTGGCATAGTAGAAGGACACAGGCTTGAATTAGGTCATGCCCTGGATGCAGTTCTGGGCACCAGAAGATGAGACCCTGGCAGGCACTTCCCCACCCCCAAGGAGGAACAATCTGGTCTGGCATCTGGTCTCAAATGGTTGTTAACTCTTGAGACTGGGGACATCAGACCTGGTAGAAGCAAGGCTTCCTTTGCCAGGACGTTGGTGTCTGTAACCTCATAGACAGAGGATGGGGGCATTCTTGCCTTTGTCTATCACCTGGCCTTGAAAATCACTTTTCAGTCCCTTGTGGGCACAAACTCTGAGGACAGGTGCATCAGAGATATGTATGGAGTTGCAACTTGTGTTCAAAGAGAAAAGACTACTGTCTAATTTCAAAAGGTAAATTTTATTTTTCTTTAATATTTGTCAGCCACATTTGTTCCTTGTGTTCCTCAAGGTCACTTCCATTTTTCAAAATCTGGGATTCTGTCTGTTTGGATTCCTCACTTCAAATAGCTGTTATTCCAAATAAAGAAAAGAAAAGAAAAGAAAAGAAACAAACAAATAGGCTGAGAAAATTGGGAAGGTTTTCCCAATTTAAGGGAATGCCCCATTGAAAGATAGACCAATCCAAAACCATGGAGCTGGAAGGAAACATTTTATAGGGTAAAAAATAAGTCCTAAGGTGAAGTGATATCTTAGGGTCACATGGTGATGTTTTTAGACCGTGAGTGGCTTTGTACCTTTTGTGGGAGCTATCCACACGGGTGAAAAATTAAAGGTCATGTAACTTTATTAGTGTTTTTATCCAGCTGAATTTATTAGACTTAAATGAAACTGGCCCAAGAATTACTGAAGTTTAAAGTCTAAACCAAATGCATGATAAAGATTCAGAGAAGATCCTGCTACCATATATGCAGGCAGAGGAGAATCATGATAGCTTTTGTGTGTCCCCTTAGAAGCTTGTCATTGTTTAATTCTATAGAATTTCCATTAGTATAATCCCTTTAATCGATAAATATGCAGTTGCTGCATCCATTGTCAATTTGTAATAAACAACACTAATTTTAGTGTACTGCAGGGTGGGTTAAAAATCTGCATTTCCCAGGGCTGGCCAGTGCAGGATGACAGTTTGGTTATTTCAGCTGGTTAAGTGAATGCCTCTACCTAGCCGATAAAAGCACCAAGCTTTGGAAGAGTTCCAGAGCCTCCTTTATGCTTGTAGGAAAATGTGGTAGCATTTCCAGTGTGCTGTGTGTTCAGTGAGTTTGGTGCAGTGCAGCAAGCTTGTATAATAGCACTATGTTCCTGCCTGGATCAGCTCATTGCTCTACTTGAAAGAGTGGGAAGTACTCATTTCTGTGCAAGGGTTTGTGTGTGTGTGTATGTGTGTATTATATGCATGTATGCATTTGTGTGGGTGCATGTTTACTCTTCTTTGAATTCCATTAACCAAGTGTCAAGTACATCTGCCATTTACTTACTTAGCAAGGTTACTATTTCTGGTGTCCCTTTTTTATTCAGGTCTTAGAAAATTCCCTTCATTTTTGCTGACACTTTGGAATGCTCTTTTCCAGGGTCTATTTTTTTTTTTCCTTCAATAAGAAACTCTTCTGGTTCACATTCACACATGGATTTTGTATATTTATCACTTCTGCCCCTGGTACCTAATCCAGTCCCATTGCCCCAGCATTTTATCTGAGTCTAGTCATACTTCTTATGAAGGACAAAATGATAAGTTTCAAAGAGCAGAATCACAGAAATTAGAACCAAGACAAGGACTTGATATTTTGTAGAGCAATTAATTTATTTTATAAACGATGAAATGGAGACATGCAAGTGAAATGACTTGTTCAAGGTCAGTTAAAGCTGATCTAAAATATGGGCCTGTTGACTTTTAGTCCAATATTTTTTCTGATGTAATTGTATTGAATTTTTTAGAACACTATGAGAGGTGAATTGAGTCTCCCCTTGTTATGTACTATAAGTTTCCTTACAGCCATGACTGGTATCTAATAGCTCACTGAAGCTCTTTTAATGCATGTAACTTCTCTTGAAAGTTATGAAGAATAAGTCAGTATACTCGGATAAATTATATTTTATTAATGCTCTTCACATTGATTTGCACATAGTAGGTACCCAATAAATGTTTGTTGAATTAATTTTATTATCAGAACTGAAAGAAAAGTGGGAAGATCAATGAAGCTTGTCATTGTTGTTAAATACAAATATTCTGAGTAGTTCACTTTGCATATGGGAAGCCCACCATCTGCCAATGGAGAGGATCTCATTTTTCCTTTGGGAGCAGTCGGGATTGATTCAATTGTTTGGAAAGATTTTAACTAGAATATTCCTCTGAGGATTGTTTAGAAAAGGGCATCCTGATATAACTAAATTTCTACTGCCTATGCTTCTGACTCCAACCTTACTGAGCTTCTCTGGAACACATGGAATGGTTAAGAGGACTGTTCCGGAGTCAGTTTCAACCTCATCCGCAATATTTGTTTGTTGTGTAACACTGAGTGAGTTATTTAGCCTTTCCAAACCCTAGTAGCTAATTTAGGGTGCTATTGGGGGCATCTCTCACCGATGAATAGAAGTACATGGCCCAGTGTGGGGAACACGGTGTGCTCCTGTTATTGCTTGTTTGTATTAGGGAGCTGTTATGAGGATTAAGCAATTACTATCTGTGACCTTGAGCACATTACTCACTTCCTCTGTCTCAATTCCTTCATCTATAAAATGGGGATGGTAAAAGAAGTTACCTCATAAGGTTGTTGTGAAGATTAAATGAATTAATACATGTAAAGCACATAGAACAGTGCCAATAATTTACTAAGTACTCAACAAATGTTAGTGATTATTATTGTTATATAAAACACTCAGCACAATGACTAATATATGGTGACTACTCGATAAATAGTAACTCGTTATTATCGTTATTTACTTTCTTCATTTTTGGAAGAACTGGTCTATAAAAATATGTGGTATCAATGTAACAACTATCAGAATCTTGTATGGAATTTTGTATTATAAGACCAAATTAAAAGCCTGTTCTTGTAGTTCTATCTTTAAGTTAAAAATAGAATATGTAGGTATATTAGTTTTGTATTATTGCATAGCAATTTGCCATAAATTTAGTGGCTTGAAACACCATATATTTATTATCTTATAGTTCTGTAGGTCCAAAATCTGGCACAGGTCTCACTGGGCTAAAATCAAGGCAGCAGCTGGCTGCATTCCTTTCCTGGAGGCTCTAGGGGAGGATCTGTTTGCCAATCATTTAGATATTGGTAGAATTCAATTCCATACGGTTGTAGCACTGAGTTCTCATTTCCTTGCTGTCAGCTGGGGGCCACCCTTAGCTCCTAGAGGCCTCTCCCCAGCCCTTGCACAGAGCCCCCGACATCTCAGAACCAGCAACAGGGCATCAAATCCTTCCGACTCTGCCTTCACCCTCTGACCAGAAAAGGCTCTCCTCTTGTAAGGACTCATGAGATTAGATTGGGCCTACCTGGATAATCCAGGATACTCTCACTGTTTTGAGGTCCTTAACGTTAATTTATTTATATCTCCAAAGTCCCTTTTGCCATGTAACGTAACATAATTGCAGGTTCCAGGAAGTAGGATATGAATATCTCTGGGGGCCATTGTTTTGTCTACCACAGTTGGATTACAAAAAATCCACCATGACCTATCAACTGGAGCAATTGTGGGTAGTTAAAATTAAGTACACCATAAATCCCAAATTTCATTGTTCAAACAGATATGCCAATTTTCCCACATTCTTTTGGACTCTGGGCCTTTTGAGACAAACCTAGCTTATGATTATTCTTTTAGCAGTATTTCTTGCACGCAGTCATATTTTAAAGAAGTTTCAGGTTGTGACTTAGTGTCCACTCTTAAGCTTTTCAACAGCCAACTCTGTCAGGTGAATTTATACTTGAAGACCAAGCTCAAAGGCCATTGTCCTCCTTAGATCCTTCTTTTAGTGCTCTTTTCAGTCTCTATAACCCCTTTGTCTTTCTAGAATTTGATTCTTTTCTTTGTTTTCTCCCTCCATCATGTCTTCCCTCAATCATGCAATGTCTTCTCTACCCCGTGGTTGTTTATGTACATGCCAGGGTCCGCTGCTGCACTGTGAGCCACTCTGCAGTAAGGATTTTTTCTTAATCACATTACAGCTACTTGTATCCTTGGTGCCTAATACAGTTCCTGACAGAATTTAAGCATATTAGGCATGTTGGTTGTATTCTGGTGTGCTGATTAACAGTTGAATATTTGTCTCATCTGTCACTCAAAAGTTATCTATTGACCAAACACAAGATGTAAAACTTGAAACCAGAGGCAGAGCCATAAATAGAAAAGTTCTGGTACCCTAGGGGTTTACGGCCTAATTTCTAGGGAAGCATCAATGTGATAAATCTTTGGCAAAATGAGTTGTATATCCCTCATGAGGAGATGAAAGCTAAATGTCTTATTGAGGGCAGGGAAGGCCATTGAAATTATTTAACTTTCATCTCCTAAATGCTTCCCCAGAGTTTCTAAACAGAAGACAAATATTATTTTCAGGTCTCCTGACATCAATTTTAGATTTATAACACTATTTTCTTGTGATGTGTAATATATCAGAACAATTAAAATATTGGCATAATTAGCTACCTCTATGAGTTAGGTGTACATCATTTCATCTGTTTACTTGAATATCAGAATTTTGACTGCTTTTGGCAATTTGGGTTTGCTTAGTTTAGATCTCTCTCCTTTATATTATTCCAAAGAGGATCTTGTAACTCAGGCAACAGAAGAATTAGTTGAGAATGACTGAACTCATATATGGAATGACTTTATGTTTAGATTTTGAATTACTTACCAAAAGAAAATTTACATTTATAATATAAAGTACAATAAATATACAGACATAATTACATTACCATTCTCATATTAACAACACATTTCAACCTTAACGAAAATTTTTCTGTGTTGTTCCCTATCTTCAAATGGTCTTTCATAGACAAGGCTTAACATTGTCTTTTATTTTATTTTACTTTATTTTATTATTTTTAATTTTATTTTTAAAGAAGTTTTAGATTACAGAAAAACTACATTGAAATTATAGGGGATTCCCATATACCCCAC
>PVKH010013569.1:0-16815 GCA_004027955.1 Chaetophractus vellerosus | reverse complement strand
CTGCCCTGCCCGTGGCGGCTTTTGCCTGTCCGTGGCAGCTTTTTGCCCTGCCCACGGCGGCTCCGGCCCGCCCATGGCGGCTTGCCATTCTCAAGGCGGTCTGCCCGCCAGGAGAGGTCCCCGGGAACCGAACCCAGGGCCTCCCATGTGGTTTCCCAGCGAGCTCTTTATCCACTGAGCTATCTAGCCGGGCCCTCATTGTCGTTTTGATTTGCATTTCCCTAATAGCTCGTGATGTTGAGCATCTTTCCATGTGCTTTTTAGCCATTTGTATTTCTTCTTTGGAGAAGTGTCTATTCAAATCACTTGCCCATTTTTTAAAAAAATTATTACATATCCCTCCCCCCTTTCTGCTTGTTCTTGCTGTGTTCATTTTTGCATTCTTCTATGTCCACCTGTCTCCCCCCGCCACGGCAACCCACCAAGCCAGCTCACTGCGTGGCAGCCTGCCTGCTTGCGGTTGCCTGCCCTGCCTGCAGGGGCTTGCCCTGCCCGTGGGGGCTTGCCCTGCCCACGGCAGCCTGCCCTGTCTGTGGTGGCCCACCTTCCCAAGGTGGCCCGCCTGCTCGAGGAGGTCCTGGGAACCGAACCCAGGGCCTTCTATGTGGTAAATTGGCACCCTGCCAATTGGGCCACAGCCGGCCCCCACTTGCCCATTTTTTAAATGGGTTGTTTGTCTTCTTATTTTCAAGATGTAAGATTTATATATATATATATGCTGGATATTAGGCTCCTATTAGATATATGGTTACCAAATATTTTCCCATGTCCTCTAAATTATCCTTCTTGATGACATATAATTTTTCAAAGTATAATGTCATGATACTCTGTGTTTCTGTGGGGTCAGCAGTGAAATCCTCTTCCTCATTTCTTTTTTTGTGTATTTTCATCTTTTCTCTTGTTTTCTTTGTTAGTCTATCTAAGGGTTTGTCAATTTTATTGATCTTCTAGAAGAACCAGCTTTTGGTTTTGTTTATTTTTCCTAGTGCTTTAAAAATTTTTGATTTCATTTAGTTCTGCTCTAATATTTGTTATTTCCTTCTTTTTATTTCTGTTGGGGTTAGTTTTTTGTTCTTTTTCTAACTCCTCTAGGTATGCATATAGGTCTTCGATTTTAGCTCTTTCTTCTTTTTGATATATGCATTTATGGCTATGAATTTCCCTTTCAGTACAGCTTTTGCTGCATCCCATAGGTTTTGATATATTGTGTTGTCAATTTTTCATTCATTTCTTTGTAGTTACTGATTTCTTTTGTAATTTACTCCTTTATGCACTGTTTGTCTAAGAGTGTGTTGTTTAACATCTATATCTGTGTGCTTAATCTGGTTTGTGGCCGTTACTGATTTCCAGCTTCATTCCATTGTGGTCAGAGAGATTAGTTTGCATAATTTCAATCTTTCTGAGTTCCTTGAGAGTTTTTCTGTGGCTAGCATGTGGTCTATTTTGGAGAATGATCCATGTGCAGTCAAGAAGAAAGTATACCCTGTAGTATTTGGGTGTAATGTTCTATATATGTCTATTTGGTCCAGATCCTCCAGTGTTTTATTCAAAGTCTTTGTTTCTTTATTGATTCTCTGTTGAGATGTTCTGTCTAATGGTGACAATGGTTTATTAAAGTCCCCCCTATAATTGTAGCGGCATCTGTTTCTCCACTTAGTTTTTCCAGTGTTTGTCTCATATATTTTGAGGTGCCCCACTTAGGTACATAAGTGTTTATGACCATTCTTTCTTCTTGAAAGATTACCCCTTTTACTAACTTATAGTGTCCATCTTTGTCCCTTAAAATAGTTTTGCATTTGAAGTCTATTTTGTTCTATATTAGTCTAGCTACTCCCTCCCTTTTTTGGTTATTGTTTGATTGTGAAATTGTTTTCCATCCATTAACTTTCAGCCTCCTTGGATCTCTCAGTCTAAGGTGGGTTTCTTGTAGACAGCATATAGATGGGTCATATTTCCTTATCCATTCTGCCAATCTGTGTCTCTCGACTGATGAGTTTAATCCATAAATGTTCAGTGTTATTACTGTTAAGAAATTACTTACATTAGACATATTTTCTTTGAGTTTATATATGTCATATGTTGTTTTTCTTTTTGTTTTTTTTTCTTTAATTTTTCTTACACTCTCCTCCAACTCTCTCTCTCTCCTGTTTTTTCCTTTAGTATTTCTTGAAGGGCAGGTTTCTTATTGGCATGCTCTCTTAATTTCTGTTTATGTGTGAATATTTTGAATTCTCCCTCATTTTTGAATGCTAACTTTGCTGGATAGAGAATTCTTAGCTGGAAATTTTTTTTAAAGATTTATTTATTTTATTTATTTATATATCCCCCCTTGCTGCTTGTGCTTGCTGTGTTCATTTTTGGCTTTGCATTTTTCCGTGTTTGCTTATCTCCCCCTGCTGCATCAGCTCACTGCATGGCGTCTTGCCTTTGCCAGGAGGCCCCAGGAACCGAACCTGGGGCCTCCCATGCGGTAAACCAAAGCCCATCCAATTGAGCCACAGCCGGTTCCCTGGGATTTTTTTATTTTAGCACCTTGGCTATGTCATACCACTGCCTTCTTGCCTCCATGTTTTCAGATGAGAGATCAGCACTTAATCTATTGAGTTTCCCTTATATGTGATGGTTCTCTTTTCTCTTGCTGCTTTCAGTTTTCTCTCTTTGTCTTGATCATTGTACAATTTGACAAGTGTGTGTCTTGGAGTAGGCCTGTTGGGATTTATACTGTTTTGTGAGCATTGCACTTCCTGGACATGTATGTCCATCTCCCTCTATAGGGTTGGGAAGTTTTTCAGCCATTATTTCCTCCAACACTCTTTCTGTCCCCTTTCCCTTCTCTTCTCCCTTTGGGCTGCCTATAATGCACATGTTTGTGCATCTCATGTTGTCATTCAAATCCCTAAGTACCTGCTGGATTTTTTCTATCTTTTCATCTACCTGTTCTATTATCTGTTTGATTTCAGATGTACTGTCTTCCACATCACTAATTCTTTCCTCTGCCTATTTAAATGTGCTGTTATGTGCTTCCAGTGTATTTTTGATTTCTTGGATGTCACCTTTCATCACCATGATATATGTTACCTTTTAATGTATGTTTCCAATTTCTTCAGTATGTTCTCTCAATGTCATCTTAGTATCCTTAATCTCTTCTTTCACCCCATTAAGTAGGTACATGATATTTGTTTGGACATCTCTGATTAGTTTTTCCATGTTCTGCATCTCCTCCTAGTTTTTAGTTTGTTCATTGGGCTGGGCCATGTCTTCCTGTTTCTTAGTATGGTTTATAATTTTTTGTTGGTGTTTAGGCATCTCTTTATCTTGATGCCTTTATTCAGTTAATTTGTTTCTCTCTATATTCTGGGGTTTTGTTTAGTTACTGTTTTTGTGTGTGTGGTAACTTTTCTCTTTGATACTTTGTTCCTCTTACTGTATTTCCTTGCTATTGTCTATGTTCTCTTGAAAGAAAAAGATTAGGGCCAGAGAAAGGAAAAGATGTAAGAAGAGGAAAAGGATAATAATAATAATAATAGTAAGAGGTAGAAGAACCTTATAAGACCTAAGAAAATGAATAATTATCTCATGTGAGAAGTGCAGAAGAATAAGAATAAAAAAGTGGGGTACAAACAATGAAATGAAAAATCAAATAAATAAATAATGTCTAGAATGAATTAACAGGCCAGAATGATAAGAAGAGAGGGAAAGAGAAAGGGAAAAAACAATAAGAAAAATAGTTTTAAAAAGAAAGAAAACAGAATAGTGGAGATAGAAATAAATGCAAGAAAAATTGGAGACATAAAGAGGTGGAATATTCGAACAAAACAGAGAGCAGAAGATATGAAGATGAAGGTAGGAAAAGAATTAACATACGAATCAAAATTGATAGTCCAAAAAATGGGGAAACAAAGGGAAGGAGGAAACACAGCAAACAAGAAACAAGACAGCAGCACCTAATTTTAAAAAGAGAGGGAAGAAAGAGGGAAGAAAAATAACAAAAATCAAACACTCAAGCAAGCAATCAAACAAAAACTTAGGAAAAACAGCCTTCCTTCTTAGGACCCTGAGGAGCTTCTCAGGCTGCCAGTGTTCTTCAGTCAATTACCCTGCAGCCTGCCCTCTGCAGGTTTTGAATCAGGATTTAGTGAGTAAACTAAGTTAACTTTTAAAAAAGGAATGTTTTTAAGAAAAATAAGAGACCCAAGAGAAGCTAATACAAAAATAATGTTTATGTGTTCCCTATCCTAAAATATCAACTGGGTGTTTGATTACCTAATAGATCACTACTCTAAGGAAGCTGGGAATCAAACCCCAGATCTCATATATGTAAAACAGATACTCATCACTCAGCTAAACTTTCTCATTGGGTCTGTTACCTAGAGAGCTATCCAGTCACTTTCCCTGGGACAGGTTTGACTCTTTGGGGTTGGGTAGATTCCTGCTGATTAGGAGCCTGTCTGTCCATGCCCCCTTTCTATTCTTATTGCTTTCTTTCCCAGGGCAGCAGGATGTGATAGCCTGTGTGATCAGGTCCTCTCTCACCTCTCCTGGTAAGGTTTGAGTTCCCTTCTGAAATTCAATTGGGACCCTCATATCCAAACTCACAGCAGAGAAGTGACTCTTAGCCCTCTTCCAGGCCTCCCCCTCCTCCCAGAGGACCCTAAATAGGCCCTTGGAAGCTTATTAAGTACTTCCTACTGCCTACCTCCCTTAGGGGAGATGGAATTTGATAGTTTTCAGCACTAGAGTAGTCAATTTCCTGACTCTGCCATCTCCCAGCTCAAGTTCGTCTCTCCCAGGTCGACTAGGTAAATCAGGCTGCCTTAGCAGATTTGCCTCTCCCTTCTTCCCAGAGCCACCTCTTGCCAATTTGCTCCCTAAAGTTCAAAGGGGCTCCAGGTAACCAAACCCAAAGAAAAGAAACCCCTCTCCACCATTCACCAGAACGCTCTTACTCCTGGCTTAGGCTCCCTCTCACTCGATGGCTGGTGGGAGTCAGGGGGTTTGCAGCAGTTTTTTGTTTTGAGGGTAGGGCTTAGCTGCCCACTGTTTCCAGCCACCAGGGTGAGAAACTCACAGTTTTCCCTTGGGCTTTTTATCTCTTTGTCCACTTCCCCCCAGATCCATGACCTGAAGCCTCCTGCTCTGTGGGTTCCCAAAATAACTCACTCAAGCAGGATCTTGCCCCTTCTCAGCCATTTTTTTGGTGAGAGAGCTGGTAAGTGCCCACTTAATTTGACACCATCTTGCTCTTGCTTCTCTAATGTATTTTTGATCTCATCCACCATTTATTTCATTCCCATAAGATCTGTTACTTTGCAGGCTTTAAAAATTTTTTATGGTCTCCCAGTGTCTTCTTAATATCCTTTATCTCTTTAGTCATATTTTATTTAAATTCTTTGAATTGAGTTAGGATAGTTGTGTGATTGTCACTGATTAATTGTCTTAAATCCTGTATCACTTCAGGATATTTGGTTTGTTCCTTTGGCTGGGCCATCTCTTCCTTTTTCCTAGTATAGCTTGTGATTTCTTGCTGATGTGTAGGCATTTGAGTAGGTTGGTGAATTTACTCTGATGGCCAATTTCTCTCTTGCCTATTTTTTTTTTCACATCTCTTCCTTGATATTTGGTTCAACTTATTCTAAGTCTCTAAAATTGCCCATCTTAAGTTATCAAAACCAGGCCAGGGACTCACTAATGGGGTCCAGATTTTCTCCTAGGAATTTGGGTACAGAGAGAACCAGATGTAGTTTCTGTCCATTCAATTTTCATACTAACCAGCAGATGGTGATCTTCAGTGCACCTTTCCATGAAGTTGTTTAACTCTCTTTCCTGTGTTTTTGTCTGTCCAGGGCCATGGTTCAAAGCAGGCTCTGCTGGCCAAATTCACTGCAGTAAATCCCCCGACTCCCCTTCTCTTTTTCATTGTAGCAGCTGACAGGGAGGAAGTTATCTGTTCCCCTTTCAGTCAGGTTCAATGAGCCAGGTGTTTTACAACAGCTTAATATCTTGGGGGTGGGGGAGGAGAGCCCTTCCTGGCTGTCATGGGGGTTTGGTAACTCATGTTTGTTGTTTTGGGGTCTTTGTCTCTCTGTCCTTTACCTTCCTGAGAGTTGTGAAGCCCTGTTGTTGTCTGCTGACCCCACAGCAGGTCCTTGGACAGCTTTTGGCTCTTCCTCCCTTATTTTGTAAGAGTTGAGCCTTGCCTGACTAGTCTGATGCCATCTTCCCACAATCTGTTTCCTCCCTTTTCTTTTTCTTTATTTTTCTTAAGGATTTATTTATTTGTTTATTTACTTTTATCCATTTTTACTGCCCCCCCCCCTGTTTTTGCTGTTTCTGTGTCCATTTGCTGGGCAACTCTCTGTGTCCATTTCCTGCCTTCTCTTCTCATACTTCTCCTCCTGTCCTCACTGTGATTTGATCCAAGGAATTTCCGATGTGGGAGGGAAGCATCTTACCGCCTCTGCCACCTTAGTTCCTGCTTTTTTGGTGTGTCTCATCTTGGCTTTCCTTTGTGTCACTCCCCTCTTACATCATCATCTTGCTGTGTGGCTTGTGGGGCCTGGCCTGGCAGCTCACCCACGTGTGGGGCCTGGGGGTACACCCGTACACAGGGCCTAGTGGCCCAAGCACCTTTTATATATATATATATATATATATATTTAAATTTTTATGGGGAGGTCCTGAGGATTGAACCCAGGTCTCTCCATATGGGAGATGGACGCCCAACCACCTGAGTCACATCTGTTCCCCTGCTATATCTCTTAAGGTTGACCAAAGATTACAGTCATTTCCCATATAATAAATATAATAAATCAAGCTTAGTTTATCACCAGCATTCTAAAAACCAGACCTAGGAAGAAAAACTAAGTCTGGAAACACATGCATGGTTTCTAATATAGTGAATATTTAGCCTACCCTGATAATCACAAAATCAGGACAGCAAGAAATATTCACACTCCTCCTTTTTCTTTTAATTAAAATATTAATTATATGTTAAGGTTGGTTTCTTCTCAGCAGTATGTAGTTGGGTCTTGCTGTTTTCATCCAATCATATAATATATGCATTTTCCTTGGGGTGTTTGGATCATGTACATTTAACATGAAATCCACAATTAACAGTTTGCTATACCTACAAGCCATCACATTTGGTAGCAAGTCCATATTGTTTTTTTAGAACAAAAACAAAAATTAAAAAATGAAACACAAAAAAATCTTAGAGTTATATTCGATTCTTCCTTTTCTCTCTCACCCTCCATCTAATCTGGTAGGAAATCCTGTTGGTTCTACCTTAGAACTATATTCTGAATCTGATCACTTCTCATTACCTTCACTGATGTCATTGTTCTGAGCTACCTTATTCTTTTGTCTGGATTAATGCAACAGCTGCTTAACTTTTCTACTTGCTTCTTCTTTTTTCTCCTTTAGTGTATTCTCAACACAGCAGCTAGAGTGCTGTTTTTGCAATATATATCAGATCATATCACTGTGCTCAAAAACCTGCAATTCCCTATTACACTCAGATTAAAAGCTAACAGCCTTTCAATATTCTCCAAGACCTCAAATAATCTGTCTCCTCTGTTTTAGACTTACTGATCTCCTTGTTATTCCTTGAACAGGGCATCCCAGTCCTTAGAGCCTTTGGACTGGCAATTCCTACTGTTGGGAAAATCCTTCCTCTGATATCCACATGACTTACTTCCTCAGCTGCTTTAAGCATTTTCTCATTTGTTAATTTCTCAATGAAGTGCTTTAGGATAACCATGTTAAGAATTTTAAATTCCCAAATTCAGCATACTTGATTCTCTTTACTCTCTAACTTCTTCTTTATTGTGGTTATCATGTTGAAATGTATTAATTTTCTTTGTAATTAATTTATTTTTATTGTTTTTCTCATTTCACTATAATTTAAGCTTTACAAAGACAGGAATCTTTGTTGTTTTTTTCACTGATATATTCAAAACACTTAAATGAGTGCTTGGCTCATAATAGACAACTGAAAATGATTTGTTTGACTAAATAAGTAAAAGCATTTTTATATTTCCATGTAACCATACTGATGTAGGCATATTTGAATAATCAGGTCAAAGAAGCTGACAAAAAACCCACCCGCTGCCACCACTAACTCTTTAAATTGATTGGCCTGAACACTACTTGTGCCATCTATGGAGTTTAGCACAATGCCTGACATGTGGTCTGGGCACAATAAATACAGGTGGAATGAATGGGTGAGTGAATCCCAGAACACTCTCTGTGCTATGCAAGGTGCGATATGGAGAGGTGAGAGATTAGCCCCAGGCCACACAGCTAGGTTCCAACAGGCCAAGATTAGAAGCCATCTGTTCTGAGGGAGTCTTGGTCAATTGCTTTTAAAATTGTTTCCACTTCTCATTGAATTGTTTTTGTACTACCTTAAACCTGCAACTCTTTTCAAGAGGGGCAGAAAAAATAACCCATCTTTGTTCAAATTGACTGTAACTGAGAAATCAAAAGATAGCGCTGAGATACTAAATATTGTGTATATTGATATTTGACTTTGGCTGCCAGAAATCAGAAGCAAGAGGTGGCTCTTCTGAATAAAGTGTCTATTTAAACTACAGTACCAGTTCTTGGTGGTTGGTGGTTGTATGTACATGTGTCAGTTTTTACTGATTTAGTCCTGATTTTTTTTGATGTTTAAAGGGTTTGTAAGAAATCATGGGAAGAACTGAACAAAACATAAAGGGAGCTCATTTTGATTATGGTACTTGTCTAAATCCTTCAGGAGGATTTTCTCAGAAAGATACCATTGAAAATTGACCTAATTTTTAAGAAAAAATTTTCTTAAAAGTCAGAAGATTGCACTAGGTTTACTGATAATCATATATGTATCTAATTATAATAATATATTCATAAATTCAAAGAACCATTAACAATTTAGCCTAATTCTAAACTTTAAAAACAGGTGTTTTCCAAATTTATGGGATCCAAACTATCAACAGAAATATATTTCCCTTCTCTTAATATGTAACAATA
Source organism: Chaetophractus vellerosus (assembly GCA_004027955.1). NCBI lineage: Eukaryota > Metazoa > Chordata > Mammalia > Cingulata > Chlamyphoridae > Chaetophractus > Chaetophractus vellerosus. Next base: position 7,806 of record PVKH010013569.1, on the reverse strand, counting down.
AAACCAGTTGAATTAAAAATTTGAAATGTGAATTGTTTTCACCATCAAAAAATGGAAATTTCAGTGAGGTTTCAGTTGTTAAATTACATTTTTTTAAAGATTTATTTTTTATTTATTACATATACCTCCCCCCCTTTTTGCTAGTTCTTGCTGTGTTCATTTTTGCATTCTTCTGTGTCTGCTTGTCTCCCCCCGCTGCGGCGACCTGCTGAGTCAGCTCACCGCGCAACAGCCTGCCTGCTCAGGGCGGCTTGCCCTGCTCACGGGGGCTTGCCCTGCCTGGGGCGGCTTGCCCTGCCCGTGGGGGCTTGCCCTGCCCATGGTGGCTTGCCCTGCCTGCGGCGGCTTGCCTTCTCAAGGTGGTCTGCTTGCTCAAGGAGGCCCTGGGAACCAAACCCAGGGCTTCCTATGTGGTAATCCAGCGCCCTACCAGCTGGGCTACAGCCGGCCCCATTAAATTACATTTTAATAGCATTTAATTGGAAATGGAAACACCTATGTTATTGTTATATTAATATAAACTGCACATGCATATGGGTCATTGTTTATTCACTCAACCAACACTTTGTGAGTGCTTGATATTACCATGTCAATATATGGAGCTACAGAGAGAAATAAATCTCAAATTCTGTCCTTGAGGCATATCAACTGTTGTGATAGGCAAGTGAGTAAGTAAATTAAGCCAAGACAGTATGATTAGCATACTAGTAGAGGTAAATTAAGGTACTGTGGCAGTATAAAGATTACAAAGAGGAAATAATTCTTGGGCCACAGAGCATACACTAGATCACTGTGTGCACCACTTTGCTGAATTGGATATATTTGTTTTTCTTCTGGGTAATTTTCTGAAGTACTTTGATGTAAATATTGTATCTTTAAATTCTGTGCTCAAAATGTGTCTACTACATGTGTAATGCATATCTAATACAGTCCTTAAGGAATACCCAGGAAGAGATTTTACAAGAACAAGAATGAGTAGGGAGTGAATTCCCACTTGCCATGCAGTTCCTCATGTGGAACCATTTAGCACAGTGGACAGAGTGCAGAGTTTAGGGCATGGTCTTTGGAGCCCAGCTCCCTGTGATCAAGTTTCAGCTCTGGTATTTACAGACTTTGTACCCTTAGACAAATTATCAGTACATTTTTGCATCCTTTCTTTATTTGAAAATTGTGGAGAAAAATAGCACCTACCTTTATAGGGTTGTGATGAGAATTAAATGAGATTATTTGTATAAAATATGAGTAGTTTTTGATTCATATGGGCTCAATAAATAATACTTATTATTATTGTTATAATTATTATAACAAAAACAAGTAGCAAGACTTTCAACTCTACATTCTCCATGGAAATTTTATATGAAAAAGCAAACAGTCAAATAAATGCAATATATCCTGCCTACATCTCTTCTTCATCTTCCAGACCTCTCATAGTTAGAATAGCATTGGGCTCACTGGAAAGGGTGGGGATCACTGTAATATGTAGTGTGTGTGGGAGGATTGGGTTGCACTATTACCATACATTTTTTGTGACCATAAACCTTTGGATAAAGATTTCAGAAGTAGCAGGCAAAAGTCATGCTTAAATACTCATGTCACCGGACATGGTTTTGACTACCTCTGGATTAAAGCTGTCTACTCCCCTGAAGTGAATTTGGATTAGGACCTTAATAAAAAAGCCAATTCATATGGGATCGACTTGTTATAATCTAGAGGAAGAGAATAGTATAAAAATAATTATAAACTTGAGTTATAACTTTATAGAGCAAGAATCAGTAATCTGCATATAGTGGCTTTTAGCTGTGCATCTCCTGTTGACCTAAGCCTAAGGAAAAAAAAAACAAGGAGGACCTGAAATTGGAGAAATACATGTGAAGTGGTCCAGTATAAGGAAAACACGATATGCTTTAGAGTCCTATAGAGATGGACTCTGTCACTTACTACGAACATATTTTAGTTCCTTCATATTCAGTATCCTCAGCTGTAAAATGGGTAAAGTGTTTCCTACTTTCAAAGTCATTATGAGGAATAAACATGTCAAAGTATGCAATAAAGGGTAATATTGCCTCCTGTTTAGTATCAGGTCTTTTCCTGGATCTGGCAATCAAGTCACTTCCACATAACTTACCACTGTTATCTACGGGTATAGAAGAAAGTCTGATTACTACTGGATTGTGCTTCCTTCCCCTGACCTTGAACATGTTTTCTGTAGATCCTTATCTGGCAGACTAGTCTTCTCTCTAGCATCTACTGAACAGATAATAAAATTCTCCCTTTCTTGTCTAATGGTTCATTCCAGAAAATATTAGGGAGAAGAGAGTGTGGTTTCAGCATTACATTCTCTAATATGAAGTCCCTCAACACAGTTTAATTTATGTCTTTTTATGTGTAGTTTTTTCTTAAAGGTAAACATTAACTCGTTGAATTAGATTTTCAATGGGGAAGGGTATAAAAAGAAAAAAAGAAATAAACAAATTGGTGCAAATAAAGAGGGGGAGAAGAACTTGATTATCTCTGAATTGCAGCCTCTGCTAATGCTGACAAATGGTAGCTGCTGAGGCATTGTGTGTTTCAAAGCCCTGGAGTGCTGCCAGCCATTATCCACCTTAATATTTAATAGGCATTTGTACAGAAACACCACGTAAGTATGAAAGATGTTAATTGCTCATAACATTTTAATTTTTCTTTTTTAATTTAGCAGGCTGCTAGTCATAAAATAAAGAATATTGTTTGGCTAGGTTGAAATTTTAATGTTCAGCCCTTCAATTTTTCTACAGGATAATTTTTCCATGAAAATTAGTAATAAATACTTTTTATTTGTGCTATGCCTTATTCCAAAGAGATCAAAGTTCTGATCAGAAGCTCACTGATACCTAAGAATTTTAGGGTCCTTCTGGAAATGCTTCTAACAGTGGGTCTGTGCTAGGGAGAGTCTCTCTCTCTTCTCTCTCTCTCTCTCTCTCTCTCTCTCTCTCTCTCTCTCTCTCTCTCTTTCCCCCTTTATTACAGAAGTTATGGGTTTACAGAACAATCATGCACAAAATACAGGATTCCCATATAGCAACTGTGGCAGTTTGGCATTGTTTATGAATTCCAAAAATAGATATTGGATTATGTTTGTAAACTGGTCTGTACCAGCATGTGATTAAATTATGATTAGGACTTTGATTGGGCCACGTCAGTAGGATGTTGAGTCCACACCCCCTTTGTGGGTGAGGACACACAGAGAAAACTACATGGCAGAGAAGACACTTGGAATTTTGAACTGGAGCCTGGGAAGTGAATACACGGAGAAGAACGCAGAGGAATAGAGATGGCTCCTTTAGACACAGCAGAAGCCACAGGGAGAGAGAGAGCTGTTCACCTGATAGTCTACAGCTGGCCTTGTGGAGAGAGCAGAGCAGCTGAGCCCAAAGAGAAATTCAGCCCCTGGAAGAGAGGAATCCAAGAAGCCTGAACTCTTGGCACAGACATCAGCAACCATCTTGCCTCAACACATGGCAATAGACTTTGGTGAGGGAAGTAGCTTATGCTTTATGGCCTGGTAACTGTAAGCTTCTACTCCAAATAAATACCCTTTATAAAAGTCAACAGATTTCTGGTATTTTGCATCAGCACCCCTTTGGCTGACTAAGATAGATTTTGGTACTAGAGAGTGAGGAAGTGCTTTTGCAATTACCAAAATGCTGGAACGGTTGTATAAATGGGTAAGGGATATTTTTTTGGAGGAATTGTGAGATGCTTGGTAGAAAAGACCTACAGTGCTTTGAAGAGACTGTTGATAGTGATAAGGACTCTAAAGAGACTTAGTATGAGGCCTTAGAAGTAGATGATGAAACTATTATTGCACACTGGAGGAAAGGCAATCCATGTTTTAAAGTCACAGAGAACTTAGCAAGATTAACTCTTGGTGTTTTATGGATGGCAGAATTTGAAAATGGCAAGCCTGGGTATTTAGCTGAAGAACTTTCCAAAGTAAACTTGGAGAACACGGCTTGGCTTCTCCTTGCAGCTTATAGTGAAATGCTAGATGATAGAGATGAGCTAAGGCCTGAACTGTTGGGCAAAAAGGAAACAGAAACTGATTCTGGAAATTCCAAGCCTCTGGAAATCAAGCTCCTAGATGATAGTGCCCTATTTGAGTACTTAACTAAACTTGGAACTTGTAAATCAGGATTGAAGATGCAGTTATCTTGGAGAGACTTGTGGAAAGTCTTACTGTCTGATGGTTTGGACCCCTGCATCTTGCATACTAAACCAACAAGCTTTTTGAGAGAGCTATATGAACAAAACCAGTCACCTTGGACTAAAAGGGACATGGGAAGGAGAAATGGAAGGAGAAACAGCTTTAAGAGGAAATCTATGGACCTGAGATATGGAATTAAGACATTGCCTTGGGCCAAGAGAGGAACTCCACTCATGTGTACAAAGAGGGTGAGTTTGCCCTGGCACTTGAAGAGGGTGGATGTTCCCACCCAATGCTCAGGGAGAGTTTTGCCAACCTAAGGTATAGAGAAGGTGGATCACATTCCTCAATGATTAGGGTGGTTCAGGTCAGCACCCCATATATCTGAGAGGGGAGGACCTGTTCCCCATGGATTAGGGAAGGCCAGGTGGTCAACTTGTTGCTCTGAGAAGGTTGAGCCTGTATGCCAAAGGTTAGGGAGGATGTTATCTTCACTTCACTGTAATAGGGGGGCTGAGACTCTAACCCAAAGATTGGGTAAAATGTGGCAATCACCCCAATGCTCTTGGAAGGTGAGGTCTAGAGCTTGATTGACAACCAGATGTCTGATGAGGGTAGAACCAAGAAAATGGCCATTGGGCAAGCCTATGGAAAGGGTGGGTCCCCATGGGGCCCCAGGGAGAAGAAACCATGTTCTTAAGAATGACTCTCAGACTTTGAAATAGAATGAAGGATGCCCTGCAGGACCCATGACTCATGCTTCTCTCCCAATTTCTCTTTATGATAATGAAAATGTTTATCCTTTGTCTGTCCATTTGTGTATTGGAAGCAGATAAATGATTTTATAAGTTTCAGAGGTCTACAGCCAGAAGGGACTTTGCCTCAAGACAAAGTGTATTTCTTTAAACTGATTATGATATTATTCTGTATTTAGCATTGTACTGATTTAAGGTTTCTTTTGGATATTGTACTGTCTTTTTGGAATTTAGAGGGTGGAATGTGGCAGGTTGGCATTGTTTATGAATTCAAAAAATAGATATTGGATTATGTTTGTAAACTGGTCTGTACCAGGGTGTGATTAAATTATGATTAGAGCTTTGATTGGGCCATGTCTGAGAAAACTACATGGCAGAGAAGACAGTTGGAGGTCTGAGCTGGAGTCCAGGAAATGAACACACAGGAGAAGAACACAGAGGAATAGAGACAGCTCCTAAGACAGGGCAGAAGCTCTGGGGAGAGAGACAGAGCTGTTTGCCTGATAGTCTACAGCTGGCCTTGTGGAGAGAGCAGAGCAGCTGAGCCCAAAGAGAAATTCAGCCCCTGGAAGAGAGGAACCCAAGAAACCTGAACTCTTTGCAGATGTCAGCAGCCATCTTGCCATAACATATGGCAGTAGATTTTGGTGAGGGAAGTAACTTATGCTTTATGGCCTGCTAACCGGAAGCTTCTACTCCAAATAAATATCCTTTATAAAAGTCAACAGATTTCTGGTATTTTGCATCAGCACCCTTTCAGCTGACTAATATAGCATCCTATTAACACCTTGCATTGATGTGGAATATTTGTTAAAATTGATGCTAGCACATTTTTATGATTGTGCTATGAACTATATAGTCCATGGTTTAAATTACGGTTCACTGTTGAGCATGTGGGTTGCTTCCCTCCTTTGGTAATTGTGAATGATGCTGCTATTAACATCAGTGTGTAAATATCTGTTTGAGTCCCTGCTTTCAATTCCTTTGGGTATATACCTAATAGTGGGATAACCAGGTCATTTGGTAGTTATATGCTTTCTGAGGAACCACCAAACTGTATTCCACAGTGCCTGCACCATTTTACATTGCAACCAGCAATGAATGAGTGTTTGTATTTCTTTGCATCCTCTCCAACACTTATTATATTCTGTTTGTTTATATAGTAGTCATTCTAATGGGTGTGAAATGTTATCTCATGGTGGTTTTGATTTGCATTTCCCTAATAGCTAGTGATGTTGATCATCCTTTATATATATATATGTATTTTTTTCTTTTCATTTTTTATTTTTTAAAAGATACTTAGATTACATAAATGTTACAGTGAATATATAGGGGATTCACATATGTACTATTCCCCACACCTCCCACATATTCTCACATTAGCAACACCTTTCATTATTGTGGTACATTCATTGCAATTGATAAACACATTTTGGAGTGTTTCCACTAAGCATTGACTATAGTGTCCATTGTAGTTTCCACTCTCTCCCACTCAATTCTGTAGTTTATTGCAAGATATATAAAGGCCTGTATCTGTCATTGTAATGTCATTCAGGATGATTCCCAAGTCCTGAAAATGCCCGTATATTACACCTGTTTTTCCCTCTCTCTACCCTCCGAAACTTCAGTGCCCACTACCTCCACATCAACGAATATTTCTTCCATTTCTAGAATCACAAATAATCTATAGTAAAATAACAGTAAGCCCATTCTAGTCCATAGTTCATTTCTCAATCCTGAGGATTCTGGGATAGTGATGCCCACTCCACCTCTAATTGAGAGGGGGCTTTGATCCCATATGGCTGACAGAAAGTAAACACATTTACACATTTATCTTTACATTTTCTCCCTTTTGGTCAAGGTCTTTCCCCCCACCCCCCAGTTGCATTGCTTGTTGGTAATTGGTAGCAATCCATTGGTGCCAGGGAGGCTTATCCTTGGGAGTCATGTCCCATGCTGAGGAGAAGGTATAGCATTTATATACAGAGTTTGGCTTAGAGAGAGGCCACATTTGAACAACAAGGAGGCTCCCAGTAGGTAACCCTTAGGCACCCTGCAATACTAGGCTAAGTTTCAATTTCAAGAACAAAGGCTTGTAAGCATAGTCATCAATATAAAAAGCCCATCAATACAATGTGAACTATGGTCCATGCTTGGTGGCAAGACCCCAGGATGTGTTTATCAGTTGCAATGAATGTGCCACACTAATGAAGGATGTTTTTGTGGGAGGTTGTGGTGGAATGGGAGGTGGAGCGTAACGGAAACCCTATATTTTTTTTGTGTAGCATTTGTGTGGTCTAGGTGTCTTTTAAATAAATAAATTAATTTAAAAATTTAAAAAAATTAAAGAAGGCCCATAAATGGACCATCCTCCTTCACTAGTCATTGCCCCTGTACTTGGTGGATTGTTGCTGTTTCATTAGAGATTGTGGTGGAGCTCCCCAGGATGGGAATTTGATATTCTTTTGGTTATTGTATGAATCTCCACCCACTATGGCAATGCCCCATGAACATTTGAACACATTTATATGCCTTATATGTATGCTCAGGTGAACTTCCTCCTATGTATCCCCCATAATTATATCCCACACCAATGGTCCTCCCCTGTCACAGTTGTAACCTCCCTGTTATCCAAAACTTCTTAAAAAATGAAGCCAATTAAATAGCCAAATACAATTAATAAGAAAATGAAATAATAATGATAGTTTTAGACATAAGAAATAAAGTACAGAAAAATTTTTAAAAATCCAAAATAAAATAATGTAAAATAATTGTGGTATTAAAAAATAATGAAAGAGTTGAGGCAAGATGGCATCAGTTTAGGTGCACAGTCACCGACTTTCAAGCAGAGGATGGCTGATTGGGGAC
>PVKH010013568.1:0-16812 GCA_004027955.1 Chaetophractus vellerosus | reverse complement strand
CACATGGGAGGCCCCGGGTTCGATTCCCGGGGACCTCTCCTTGCGGGCAGACCGGCTTGAGAATGGCAAGCCGCCATGGGCGGGCTGGAGCCGCCGTGGGCAGGGCAAGAAGCTGCCACGGACAGGGCAAAAGCCGCCATGGGCAACGCAAGTCGCCCGCCGATGGAGCGCAGCCAGCCACCTGCGAACTGAAAGCCGGTCGTGAACGGATGCAGAGACCGCCCACAAGCGGGGAAAGCCGCGCCAGCGGAGTGACCACTCTCAGCGCGGCCCTGCAGTGGGGGGAAGGGGAGATATGTAATAAAATAAATAAATCTTTAAAAAAAAAAAAAAGAATTGCTCCTTGACTAGTTAGCTTCACCACCTTATTAACATTTCATTCTTTTTTCCCTTAGCACTTCATCATCATTAACTAACTACATTGTTTTGTATTTTAGTGGGGCTTTTTTTCATTAATGTATGCTTTTCTTCCTGAAAATAAACCCCAAAGACCCGGGAATTTTTATTTTGTTCACTGAGATATTTCTTAGTGCTTGGAACAGTTTCTAGCTCAGAGAAGGTGCTCTAAAATATTTGTTGAATGAACGAATAAATGAATTAATAGCATACCACCAGTCAGTGATAGCTAAAAAGAATCCTCAACATTTAAGTGGCTTATAATAAAATTTTATCACATTGGTTAGGGTTTCTGACCCATGTATTCTTACTCCAGCAGCTGATGGATGCTCCACCATCAGGAATATTGGCTGTCAATGTGGCAAGGAAAAGGAGATTTAGTCCTTAAACTCTCCCACTTATAAATGATAATTGGCATGTGCCAAAATAACAGAGGCAGAGGAAATGGCATAGGTGGCATTGTATATGTGGTGACCAAGAAAGCCCTCTCTGATGAGAGAGTAAAATTTGAGCAGAGCTATGATTTTTCACTTGGGGCTTGCAGCCTCAGTGTTCAAACCACTATTCAGTTCCCAGTTCTATGTGATCTGCCAAAAAATGGATATATCTGGGGATTGGGTGTAGCTCAAGTGGTTGAGCACCTGCTTCCCATTGGGAGGTCCTGGGGGTGCCTCCTAAAAGCAAACAAACAGAAGAGCAAATAAGCAAAACAAATGAAAAAAACAACTCAGGGGTGCCTATGTGACTCAGTGGTTCAATCTCCAACCCCAGTACCTCAAAAAAAAATAATATCTCTGTCAGTGCTTTATTGAATGATATAATTCTTATACAGCACGTAGTCTAATGTATGGGAAATAGTAAATACTGAAAAATATCATCCATTATTAACATCATCACTGCCATTTGAAATCACTTTAAATTATATTGTAAGTCTTCCTTAAAACAATAAAGTATGACAGCATATGTAAAATAAATAGATCAATTAACAGTAATTTGTCACTAAAATAACAATCAATGGGTATAGGACCATCTCATACAAAGTATGTTTAGAACCCTGTTTGGCTGAAGTAGTGCCTATTCACTGATGGATGTCTACGATGGGCAATGCTCCTTAAATCAGAGAGTACATGGGAGAGTACATGGCAATTAATTCAAATAAGCACTTTCTCAAGGACCAAGCAGCTGAGCCTTGCCAGAAATCCAGGTCCAAATTTGTATTTATTATTTATGTTTTATAACCCACTTACTGCAAACTGTTGCCTAAAATATCAGGAACATATTGTTCAGTAATAATAAATAATGGCAGAAACAGAAAGATCAAGCAAGAGGTGTCCTCGATTACTTGGAAGTGGATTATAAATTTTAAGAGGTGGGCGTGCATAGACATTGTCAAACAACAAACTGCACCAGAGAATGTGAAACTGATAAGAATAACTTTTATTCAGGGGCTGCTATAGCAGGGGTGACAGAGTAGAATTCAGTGCAAACAAGAAAGCAAGTGTTTTAAGGGCTGGGAAAGGGATGGAGGAAAAGCACTGGAAGATAATAAGGGGAGTTGATCACTGGGGTGTGTGAGTAATTTACTATGGTTGCACTTAGGATGGTTTGGTTTCACTGAGATAGGCAAGGATTTTACCAAGGTTGGATTTAGGGCTACTGGGTTATGTAATTCTTCCTTTGTGGTAATTAGGTCGCCTGGAGTCTGTAAGAGCTGGGAGAGAGGAAGAGGAAGATAAGGACCTGCCTAATTAGGAGTCTCTTGGTGCCTTGGTAGCAAAAGTGCTGGCATGAGAGTGAAAAGAGAGAAAAAATGTAGGGGCGAGTTTGATATACAGTTTTTTTCTTTTTTCTTTTTTTTTTTTCTGGTGTCTGATTTTCCTTTTGCAGTTACACAGCTGTGAGTTACGCTTCGAGGAAGTCAGGAACACCGGGAAGGAGAGGGGAGAGGCGAGGCAAAAGAAGAAGGTTGGCAACTTGGTCAAGAGAAAGAAAACAGTGTTTGTCAGCATGTTTTATAAACTGGAATGCTATGGAAAACTATGAAAAAGATCGATATGGCAATATTAATAAGTATATAATGGGAGGGTGTTGACATCTACAATGAAGAAGAAAAATCAGACCCTGTAATGATCATTTGGAAGGAAATTTTGACAGCATGCATTTACAGTGGAGAAAGGTGAGGTGAATTTACATACAAAAAAAGGAAATAAACAGAAGAAGAAATAAAACTCTCTATATCATTCTGTGCTTCCTATATTGTTTTAACCTCAAAAAAACAAGGTGTAGGATAATTAGGCATGTTGGTGAAACACATCCTCCTCATTAATAGAGTAATTACCGTAGTTTTCCTCAGTAAGATTAGAGTGTATACCTTAGTATCTGATATATTATGCAAGGATGTTATGCCATTTAACTCATTGGTGTGAGTCACACACATGACTAGAATATAGCTACTAGAGTTACAGGGAAGCCGACTTGAAGTTTTGTTGTTCCATGAAGAATTAAGAAAAGAGAAGAATAAAATCCGGTGTGTTTGCTTACAATCACATGGTACCAATTAATGTTTCACTAACACTGACTATTAAGGAGCACAGCCTCACTTGTATTTCCATTGTGATTTAGCACATTTAATTTAGGTTTTCATTTGTTCATGGATATGAGAATTTATTTTGCTGCTCAGCAAGATCTCAGTTGTAGCTCTGATTTTCGTGACTTGTCTGAGCTTTTTCTACTTCAAGTTCAAGGAAAAAAAAATTACCATGCCTGAGGGCACTAAATTACTTTTAGTATTACAATTCCTGGTCCTTTGTCTTTCCTTGATCCTCTGGCATTCCTCCCCCCCCCCCCATATGTCCTCTTGTAGTGTACTTAAGCAGAGCTATTTTTATTAAACTCTCCAGAGGACAAAGATTATAAAACCATAGTCTTCCAAACAGGTTATTTTTGAGTACATATTGTTATTATGCAGTGCAGATATAAATTCAGTATACCATAAATGCATGTTTCTATGAAATCTTCAAAGTAAATAAATATCTCTTTCATTGTTCCTGACATCATTGAATTATAAATAATAAAGTGAAACTCAAATTGTTTATTTGCAGTGGAACAGCTCTGAGAAAATCTGTTATCAGTGATATTGTAACCTCCAGGAAAGACAGTAACTTTAAGATTACGGTGAATGCTATCTGAAATAATTTCCCTTAAATTGGGCAATTCCTTATCATTGCCATAAATCAATCCTCCAAATAGTTAAAATAAGTGGCAAATACATTTTTCTTCAATTCGTTTTCTAGATCTTATCTGCTTCAGTGCTATTGAGTGAAGGTGGCCTCAGATAGGTAAAGTATTGACTAATTAGAACAGTTTTACCAGGGCAAAGCCCTTAGCTAATAGTCATATTCTTTAGCCTTTTGGGAAGTTGGTTTGCACCTTTTTAAACCAGCTCCCAGGAAAAATAGTCTTCCTTCTCTATGTCAAATGATCACTATCATTATGCAGGTGGAAAATTTCAAATATTTTTAAAGTAAAACATAAGGGAGATTTAATTGAATCTTCTCTGCTTGACTTTTTAAGTAATATGAAGCCAAAAATAGAATTTTTATCATTGTCATTAAATATTAATCTTTTCCTACTCTTTATGTAGTTAGCTTTATATTAAAGACTATGGTATGTTAAAATCTTTACCACATAAAAGGCCCATGAAGCCTAATTTCAGTATTAAAGTTTCCATATCCAATAGTTTTCTTACTCTGCTGGCTTTAGGAACAATTAAGTCTTGACAGATTAAAAAACAAGCAAAGCTCTAAATCAATGAGAAAGTGCAAAAATGTATTCTTTGGGGGAATAAATCATCCAAAATCTGCTTTGTAACTTTTTATATTTCCAAATACTTCATTTTGAAAAACAAATAGCCACACATTTTTTTCACTTGACTAATTTGAGCAAGACCTAGCTGTTAATTTTGAGAGATCAAATGTACTTTGATAAGGGGTCAAGAGATTAGGTTTATTTTACATCTCCTTCCTGAATGAGGGCTATACAACACAAACTGAAGGGAAAGATAGCAGAATTATGGAGTTAGTTGAAGGAAATAAAAGTCATTTATATTATATAGACAATGAAAACAAAGTAAAATTTGGATGATTTGTTGTGTTCACTGATTTCTTTTACTTAAAATTAACAGTAATTGTGGCTGGTGATCTATCTAGATTTTATGCATAGGGAAATATTAGATTATACTAAAATAAATTAAATAATAAATTTCCAAATTTGTATCAATGGAGAGCACAAGCATTCTGAGTCTCTCACTGAAATATATGCCAAGTATATTTAACTAAAAAACATTTGAAATGTAATCTTATTTTCTAGAATTTCCTGAGCTGGGGTTCTATATTAACAAGTAATAAGGTCAATGGTAAAGAGGAAAATGAAAATGAAACTGAAAGTAGTTGCCCGAAGGATAAAACTCTTTTTTTTTTTTTTTTAGAAAAAAAATAAAAATAGAAGAAAGGGCTACTGTATCCTGATTCATCTTCACTGACAGGCTAATACCGAAACCGATTTTCTTCACTTTCACCAATCCTTCATCATTTTCCCTGTGATCCCACAGCTATTATGGTCTCTTTTGATTTGACCAAACAAGAACACTGAAAAAGAACATTTACTGTATATCTAAATTAATGAAACCAGAGAAAGAAGAAGCACTGTGCAACTTGAGATATTTTTGCTCTCATAAAAGATAGACTTGATCCGGAGGTCAAGAGTGCTTTTGCTTATAACTTCTAAGCATTCTAGGAATAAGAGAAAAAGGTTCTGTATTTTATTGTACTCCTTAAAATTCCTCTTCTTTTCTTATTTAGCTATTCTATGTGTAGCACTCTTGAAATATAATTGAGAGAATGTCAATGTTTGCTTTTTTGGCTGAATAAAAAAATTCTGAATATTATCACATATCTATTCTTTTTATCATATTAATTTTTTCATAACTTTATGACAGTTTTTCTCAGAAATTTTTTGACATGCAGATGTCAATAAAATGAAACAAACTTAAGGTGAAAGACATTTTAAGCATGTTTCATGCAAAAATGATTTAAGCCATGAAAAATGATGCTAAGGTATATGATGAGAACACTCAAATTCTATGGAGCCAGTCATGGAAATTATAGTGTAAATGTATTTTTAAATAATAATCCCATGTGAAAAAATGTATGTGAAAGCAGAAAAGATATAGTCATTTCACAATTGTTTTGCTATCAAGAACTTCTGGTGACACAGTTACAATCATATTTAATAACTGACATTGACCCCCTTTTTTTTCTTTTTAAAGATTTATTTATTTTATTACATATCTCCCCTTCCCCCCATTGCGGCGACGCACCGAGACTTGGTCACTGCGCAGGCGCCGCTTTCCCTGCTTGTGGGCGGCTTCTGCTTCTATTCACGGCAGGCTCTTGCTTCAGTTCACGGGTGGCTGGCTGCTCTCCATTCGCGGGTGACCTGCCCTGCCCGTGGCGGCTTTTGCCTGTCCGTGGCAGCTTTTTGCCCTGCCCACGGCGGCTCCGGCCCGCCCATGGCGGCTTGCCATTCTCAAGGCGGTCTGCCCTCTAGGAGAGGTCCCCGGGAACCGAACCCAGGGCCTCCCATGTGGTAACCCAGCGCGCTCTTTATCCACTGAGCTATCTAGCCGGGCCCTGACCCCTTGTTTGTATGAATATTTTTCACCAGAATATGATTCTTTTTACAGTGTCTAAAGATTACTTATCTCTTGTATATAGGGTAAGGTTTAATCAAGGAAGCAGGAAACAATAAGTCCAGAGATTTCATATAATTTAAATAATTTTATATTTGTGTCATTTACATCTAAAATTTAAACATCATTGTATAAATTTCTTGTTAGATATTTTAAAGGAAAGATGAGGTGAGATGATTGAATTTCAAACTGATATTTGGGTACAGAAAAGTTATTTTCAGTGATTAATAAGTGTTTTAATTTATATAAAACATCTGTAACTCTAATAAGGATTCCTGAGACCATTGTCAGTTGAGAAAAGAAAAACAAAAAATAAAACTTTATTTCCTGAAACTGTCTAATACCATATTAACAGCCTTTTATGCAACTTAATTACTCTTTAGTTTTGTTGGCAACATCAGCAATTTTGTATTACAGTGGCCAAACATAAAGCAAAATACCTGACAAAGTTTCCAAGTGAGGAGTAACTTTTGTGCAAAGCTGCATATTTTATCAAAAGCCTTCAAATACTGAATTTAACCAAAAAATTACCATTACTCCGTGTTCATCAGTTGTGCTTGAACAAATTTCCTTCATCAAGAAACACAAAATGTTGATATAATTCCCAAAGCTTTAGCACAGACCAAAAGCATTTGGGAAGGATTTTATTTTCTTATTCCAGACATAATCATATTGATGCTATTCGTCATGGACCAAAACTGTACAGCTTTCCATTTTAAAACCAGCTCATTCTATCCATCATTTCTGAAACAGCTACGGCATTAGCACAGCAGGCTTTACATTATTGATTATTCTTGAAATCACGACTTCTAAAGTTTAATGTGATAACATAACCCTTTTTCACCAATCAAAAGGTTGACACTTTTATCAACTCATAAAAAAATGTCTGCCATAGCCGAAGATAATTTTAGAATTCACTGCATATATCACCTCAATATATTCTTTTAAAATTAATTCAAATATAATCAGGGATTTGGAAACTATTAAAAGCTGAACTTGCATTTACTTTTCATTTCTAATAAGTCACTTTATTCTGATATGATGCAATAATAAAAGAGGGACACCACGTTCCTAATTTATTTTGATTGATATAAGATATTCACAATTAATCATGCAAATTAAAATTTTGGATCTCTACCTGTTTCCAATATTTGAGTTAGTGGCATGATAAGTGAGTTATGGTCTCCTCCTTTCTCCCTGCTACAGCCCACTTACACATACAATGCAAAATCCAGAAAGCAGTCTTTCCAGGTGTTTTAATCATATTAAATACAATTTGAATGTTTTCCAACCATAATACTACTGTGGTGTCAGCTTGTCATACAATAACAATTAAACACAATACTTGAACAAATATTGGCAAGTGTCAATGTCATTCTTCAATCTTTTGGATATCAAAAATGAACAAGATTTTAGGAAAAAATAGAAAATACCAATATAAGTTATCTTAGCTTTTAAATTTTTTGAAAAGACATTAAAATAAACAAATAAAAATACAAATTTGTTATTATCATTGTTTCTTTAAAGGGATATGCATTTTAAAACCAAAATCTGGGAAGAATTTACTATCAGAAAAAAGAATTTTATTTAGAATTCAATGTATTGTTCTTATCCTTATGCTCTCTCAGTATACTAAAATAAACAAGCAAAATCAATGGAACAAACAAAAAATTGCCATTTATTAGCATTGACCTTTAAATGAACCATCAAATGCCATAAATTTAGCATCTGATAATTTCCAGAATGTATTCAAATCTTGGTCCAGATAAGCCTTCTCCCTATTGGCCTTACAGATTCTAATTTGCATAGCTGCCCATTGTAGTTGCATTGTGTTTCTCTATTTGATTTGGTTTTCATTGAGTGGTTTTATCTTGACAGCAGTAAGTACTCATCTTTTCCATGTTAGGCCTTCTTGATCTGAAGCCTTAACTTGTGTCATTCAGCACAGCTGCAGGTAAAGATTACAAAATATTGAAACTCATTCCTATAACAAACAATTATAATATGTATTATGCATTATAACATCTTTCTCATTGCATCAATTTCTAAAACTGATTTTTATATTTCATTATAGAAAATATTAACACTCCCTCCATAATTTGCATTTATGAGAACATCCATTGTGAGCATAACAAACACTTACGTGGTTTTTATAACATTAGAGCTTGAAGGAACTTTATAAACATTAAATAATTAATTCTCACAACACACAAGACAAGGTTAATATTCTCACATATAACCAAGGAAATGAGAACAGAATGCTAAAGTTACTTGCCAGAAACATTAGATAAAGAGCCTGTCAGGCTTAGGATTGAATCTGTAGTATGAAGCCAGATGTATAGATGCTGTAAAATAAACTATTTGTTAGAAAGATTAAAAATGATTATTTGCAATTAGGATGTTCAGAGTTCCTGAAATGATTATACATTTATTATAAGCTGTTGAGTAAAATTGTCTAACATTTGAAGGAATGCAATTTTGGTAAATTGCATCAATATGTGATATGAACTCTTCATTCTATTCTACTTTTTTCCCCCCACATATACGTGTGTTTTTTAACTGAATTTCACATTTCAGTGATTTCCACATTTCTCAATCACATTTTACATTTTCCACCTGAGTTATTTGAGAATTGCTTACACAAGTGATGGGATAAAAAATATATTATGATAGACAAATATTTATGTTTAGAAAGAGAGAAGTTTATTTAATAAATGCTGATTTTCTTTTTTACTTAATGCAGCCATGGTTATAGGGGGAATAAATCTTAATAATGTAATATGTTTCCAAAACAGTTTACTTGGTGCTGACTTATTGAGATGGAAAAGCTGCTTTAAATGAGAAACTAATATAGAACCTGAATTTTGGAAATACTTTTCTTATAATTTTCTATATTCCCCATAGCGGATTAGAGGGTAGAGATTGCAATACAGAGAGACAAAAGAAGGCTAATCAAAGGAGCTGGATTTTAAATTACAGTGGCCTGCATGTGTAAGTTTTCTCATGCAAGACAGATGCTCTTTTTATTTCATAGTTTTGTTTCTGTTTATTCCATAATTGGTGGATAATGGAATGAAGGAATTCTGGACATTAAAGAAAATTAAATGTAAGCTAAGTTTGGAGTCCAAACTTAGAAAAAATGCCTATTCTTAAATTGATTTCTAGTTATTAATTTAGAAATATATTTTTCTTAGACATAATTTTGTCTTCCTGCTGATGACTCTAAATACATTTAGATTATGATAATACATCAATCTAGTTTAAATGCTGGAATTTAAGAACACATCTTTGCAGAGTTTAAAACTTTGGAGTTTTAAGACAAACAAGATTTTCTTTTCTGAGTTACAGCAAGTATGCGTTTACTCTGGTGTAACGGGTAAGTTACTGTACCAACTTGGCTAGTGATGTCCAATTGTTTGATTCAGCAAACACTGGCTGGATTGTTTCTGTGAAGCTATGACTTAGATTTAAGCCATTAGTCAGTTGATTATGCCTGTGTCTGATTACATCAACAATTAACCAAGGAGATTGCCTTCAGCAGAAGGGAAGTATCATCCAATCAGTTGAAGGCCTGAAAGGGGGAACTGATGATTTCAGGAGTCATAAATAAGCATTTCTATCTCTACTTCAGTCAGCTTCTTAAGGGGAATTCATTGAAACCTTCACTGGAGTTTCCAGCTTGCTACCTGCTCTACAGAATTCAGACTTGCCAATCTCCTCAGATATGTGAGCCAATTCCGAAAAGAAATTTCTTAATATTTATTATGCATTTATGCATTTTATATTCTGTTGGCTCTGTTTCTCTGAACCCTGATTAATATAAATAGTGAAACATTTATTGCTTCATTGCTTTGCCTCAGATGCAGAACAATTGCTGCCATTTCACTTTAAAGAGTATTTGAGAATTTTTCTAGAGTTTTCCTCTTGCGCTGCTGCTTTTTCTTTTTTTAATAACTAGGCTTCTACCACTTTGTTAGATGAAAGTGCATCTTAAAAGAAGAGAGAAATAAAACTCAGGTTGAAAGAGATCAAATTTAAAAATAAATATTTGCCTTGCAAAGTTTTGCAAAGAAAAACAGTTCAGTTCTATCTTCATCTTTGATTTAACATCTAGATAATCTTGCAAGTGACTTCAAGTTCAGATCTCAAGTAGAATAATACAGAATTTATAGGTCTTATATAATGGACATTAAAAAATCAAAACCCCTTTAACACTACCAAAACTCCTAGTAAGAGCTGCCCTTCTATATCTTTATTTCAATTAAAATTGTAGGTTCTCCTATGACTGTGAGGACAGTGGAAGAGCATGTATCATTTGACAATCTTATGGCATGAAGTCTGTTTCTATTTCCTTCTTTATGGAATTTTCAGTTTAGATGTGTCTATAATTTTAGATTAGAGAAGTTGCCAAATATTGACTGTTATAAAGCAGTAAGCTCTCTGTTGGAAATGTATTTACTAGAGAATAAATGTCAAAGAATTCCCTTCTGGAATTGTCAAAGGCATAATAATTTATCATTTTTGTAATCAAATTGAATTTAGAATCCAGGGACATATAAAGAAACCATATAGGGCATAGTTAACTACTTAGGCAATAAATGCATTTATCCCATTCGTGCCAAAGAGCGCCTGAATTTTTATCTTATAAATTTAATTTCATCTAGTACTCAAAGATTGTCTTTTAATTCTAGTATAAGCATTTGTCTTTCCCTTGAAATAGGGGAATCTGTTGATCTATTTTTAACTGCCCTAGATAGATTATATTCTGTGTTGTAATCCCACTATGTTGACAAAACGCTATGGGAGCATTATTTTGAGAAGACTGAGAAATTTATCTTTGCTCAAAGGCAAAGAATACCATGGTAGAACTTATATCTTTTCAAGATAAGAGAAGTAAGTCTGTGGCATATGAATTATACAATGCTTTCCTAAAATCTAGACTCAATCTAACTAGTATATAAATACAGAATGAATAAAAAAAAATAGCCAAATGGTGATTTATTCTTTGACTATATATCACTTGCCATATTACTTTTATATTGAAACTTGCCATATAAGATATTGATGTTTAATAAATAATTCAACATTCTCTGTGGAGTTATATATCCAGAAGTACACTTTAAAATTGGGGGTTTCCATCAACATTAAATAGTTCCATTCACATGCCTCTGCTTCTGAAAATGCCCAGTTCATAAACTCTGGGGAGTATATAATGGAGAAGGCTTTTTTATAATCTTTTTTATCATAAACTAAAAATGCAGACTTCTATGACATTTATTTTATATTTATGTAGACTGTTACGTGGTAGTAAGCATAACCTATTTTTATCAATTTAATTTAGTTGTATAAACTATACATGATTAATCATAAAGAAAAGTATATACTTGTGGGTTGATCTATATGAAATATTTTTTAATGCTTCTTAAAATGTACGTTAAGTAGACTCCATTAGTGACTTGTCATGAGCTCATGCACATTATACCTCTGTAAAATATTTCCAGTGTTCTAAGATGTGACAGGGCCATTATAAGTTAATTTAGTATGCAGTATTTAAAAAAAAACATGCAACTTTTATATTTTCAGGAATTGAGTCATTCATAAAAAAGTGGTTTATATAAAACAAGTTTAATTAAGTCACTCTTTCATTCTCTTATGACAGTATTCAGACTTGATTAAAGGCTTAGGCTAAATATGTATCATCACTTTTAATAAATTCAACATGTTCTATTAAATGCAAAAAAACACAGTTTTAAATTGGGAAAGACATATAAGAAAATTATCAACAACAGAATGATTGAAAAATGATATTACAAATTAAGTACACGCATGATAACTGAAGTAAGGTAGTAACACCCATACGTTGAAACAGGATGTTTTAGTCAGCCACAGGGGTGCCTTTTGAAATATACCAAAAATTTGTCGGTCTTTATAAAGGGTATTTATTTGGGGTAGAAGTTACCAGGCCACAAAGCATAAATTTCTTCCCTCACCAAAGTCCACGTGTTGGAGCAAGATAGTTGCCGACGTCTCCAGAGTTCAGGCTTCTGGGTTCCTCTGTTGTTCCTGGGGCTGCTTTTCTCTCCAGGTTTAGCTTCTAGTTCCTCCACAAGTTCAGCTGTAGACCATGAGGCTCTCTATGCTTTTGCGTCTCTCCACAAGGCCAGCTGTAGACTATCAGGCCAACGGCTCACTTGTCTTCTCCCGGAGCGCACCTCTCCAACATCAGAACTGGTTCTCAAAAATCTGCTTCTCAAATCTGCTGCCTTGTCTTTATACTTGAGACCACACCAACCGAGGAGTGGGGCTCAACGTCCCACAGAAGTGGCAGTTAATGCCTCAATCACACCCAGATTAAGAGATCAGTCTACAAGCATGATTCAATTTATACTTTTGGAATTCATAATTACATAAAACTGTCAAACCATTACACAGGATGAATGAAAAATCAAAATATTCAAGGTATGTAATCATTGTATAATTTGGGTTTTTCATAAAAGTACTTGATTTCACAAAGAAAATAATTATGGCCACATGGCCAAATAAATTTATCTTAAAAAAATAATTTACCAAAGACAATTTTTTCAATAACATCTTTTTTTTTCAAATCTTGCAATTGAAGGTTCTAAAGGGATAATCTTAGCTATATAGAATGTAGATCATCTAAATATGAGAGAATTCAAATAATCTCATTTTATAGTTGTAGTTGGTTAATGCATAGTTATGCAATTTTGCAAATTATTTGGATATTAATACAAGAGTTCCTTAATCTAATTTTCCCTGTTTGTAGGGCCAGCAGCCTCCTACATAATAAGATTTGGTAGGTACTTCAAGAACTTCTCCCTTTATCTGCACTATTTCTTGACAGATTTCTCCACAATTCTGTAGTTAGATGTTATGTCTTTCTTTTTAAATAAAAAGTAGATACAAACACCACAAATATATATATATATATATAAAGCATGAATGAGTTTGACTGTTTGATGGACTAAAGAAAGGAAAGGAAACACAAGGACGCTGCATATAGGAAGAAGAAAATGTCAGTGCAAAGTAGATTAGTCAACCTTACATATCTTCCTTTTGCTAAGTTTGTTTCTTGTATCCTACATTGGCAATTGCTTAAATTTTCACTGCACTTGGTAACTTTCTTCTCCAGAAAATTGAAGACTATACTCTATTTCCCTGAAATGTAAGGTTTTCCATAAAGAAAATGATTTTTAATGTAATAATAGTTTTAGTTTTACTCTATGTGGTGGTTTGCAACTCTTTGAACCCCAGAAAATAATATTATTAAAGCTAATCCATTCCTGTGAGTGTAAACCTATAGTAAGTAGGAAATTTTGGATAGGTCACTTCAGTAAATGTATGTTTGGCCCAGGGTGGGTCTTTATTTTCTTAATGGAGTGCTGTACAAATGAGATGAATACAGAGAGAGAGAGAGTGCCATGGAAGCAAGATGCTGAAAACAACAAAACTCAGAAAGGAGAGACCAGCAGATGCTAGCATGTGCTGTCATGTAACAGAGGAGTCAAGGATTGCCGACAGCTGGTCTTTAGTAAGAAAGCATCATCATGATGAAGCCTTAAATTGGACATTTTCACTGCCTCAAAACATTAAGCATGTAAGCTAATAAATTCCCAGTGCTAAAGCTAACACATTTTATGGCATCTGTTTGAGCAGCTTAGCAGACCTAAAGACATGGCTCAAACAATTTTCTCTCAATTAGGGAATATCTTACATATATATAATAACTTAGACATAGTATATATTATACTGATGTGATTTTTATGAATAATAATAAATACCATCAACCATGTATCAAGATGGGCAAAGCTTTTTAGGTTCTGGGGCCAGGGATTAAACCTGGGACCTCCCATGTAGGAAGCAGGTGCTTAACCACTTACGCCACATCCACTCCCCTAATATTTATTTTAATTCTTACAACAGTTTTATGACATAAGTGGTTTTATCACCACTTTACATATTTGGAGGCAGAGTCAGAAAGATTAATACCATTAGATAAAGTTACACAGTTAGTAAGTTGAAAAGGAGGGCTTTGTACCTAGGTATAATTTGCTTCAACATCCATATTTTAAAGCACCTTTTAGGCATAAACTGTGGCCATGTTTCATCAGACTTAAACTTCTGATGTTTACCTGATGTGATACAAGTTCTTTTCTTTGTGAAAAACTAGATTAGACTATTAAGTATTGAAGCTTCATCTAAGTTTACCAAGTTTATATATATTATGAAGTACCATTTTTCTTTAAATTTTATCTTGAAATTTCATTTAAAATTAAAATGAGAAGTATTTAATAAAATAAGAGTTGTTATTTTAAGGTTATATTATATGTAATATATAATTCATTAGATTTAATAGCCTGCTGTAATTAAATAAATGCCATTTTACATACAGGTGAAATCTACATACCGTATACTACAATCTGAACCTCATTTTGATACATAAACACACTATCATTAGAAGGGAAATAGAAATGACATCTTTCAAGCATAAATGGAAATCTGAATACCAGATAATATATCATATGGCATACTAAAGTAATAAAAAATTCATAAATCAGAGTAGATTTCTGTCAATAAAGTTACTTCATGCAAAGATCCTGATACAGAATGAATGATAAAAAATATGACTTACTTAAAAAGTAGCATATAAAATGTAATATTTGTAATCCAAAAGCTAAAGGGTTAACAAATTAATTATTAAAAGAAGATGAGCAATGATATAAATTTGCATTCAACATGTATTATATACTCATAAGGCCTTAAAGATCTGATTATCTGCAAATTGGTTGTTCTTTGTTTCACTGGTGTCTTTGGACATTGCACCCCATATACCATAGTTGATAATAGGTTAATCCTAAATCTACCAATTTTCTCTAAAATTGCAATACATATATGTTCATCATGCTTACAATTATTTTCTACATTTTACCATTTAACCATTACTCTTCCATTGAACTAGAGTTAAATCCAGTTTTTGAGACTACGGTCGTGATCCTTGGAACTCCTACATAATTTGACAATAAGGGAAGCAAAGCAAATTAACTTCAAATTATTTATGGTGCAACTAAAATATGTGAGAGATTGTACCAGGCATTGGTACTATCAATATAAAAAAGATAAAGTATTTGATTCATGGATATAGACAGGCTAATAATTAAGAAAACAAATTTTAAAAAGAAATTAAATGACATGGTATGTGTTACTAAGGAAAAAAGAGTGTGCTGAGACAAATGCTATCTGGATGTTGAAGGTAAAGTGATGAGCATCCTTAGTAAAGGGTCATAAGGAAAGGCCTCTTTAAAGAAGTGATTACTTCCTGTGATCTGAGGGATAACCATCAGCAACATGATGAACCATATTTTCTTGTGACAATATAAAACTTGCATATGAAAATATGATTGTATATGGATATATACATTTCATGTATTGAATCTTTATACTGAATAAGGGCAGTGAATACCAGTTCTTAATTACAATTTTGTACTTCCTACAGTAAAAATGTTTTTTTACCTGTGTGTTGCTGAATTAGTCAGCCAAAGGGGTGCTGATGCAAAATACCAGAAATTTGTTGGCTTTTATTTGGGGTATAAGTTTACAGTAACAAGGCCATAAAGCGTAAGTTACTTCTCTCACCAAAGTCTATTGCCACATGTTGGAGCAAAATGGCTGCCAATGTCTGCCAAGAGTTCAGGCTTCCTGGGTTCCTCTCTTCCTGGGGCTTGTTTCTCTCTGGGCTTAGGCTTGATTTGCTCCACAAAGTAGATGGCTTGTCTCTTTTCATGGGACCTTCTCTCCTTCCTCACAACCTGGTTCCTCTGTGTGCTTACTTCCTGGGCCCCAGCTCAAAACTCTGCATCAAGACTCCAACTCTGTTCTTCGCCAACACCCTACTGACATGACCCTATCAAAGCCCTAATCATAATTTAATCATGCCAAGAGGAACAGACCAGCTTACAAACATAATCCAATATCTATTTTTGGAATTCATAAATAATGCTAAACTGTTACAGTTGCTAATGGGGAAAACACCATTAATTCATTTATTTTATTCAGTGTTGTTGTATAATATAAGAGTCCTCTTTGCCAGGTGGGTTTAAGGGGAAAAATTAGGTGATTCTTGGTTATAGTGCATTTTTTTAAAGATTTATTTTATTCACTTATTTCTACCTTGCCCCTTTGTTGTTTGAACTCACTGTATGCTCTCTATGTTCATCTCTCTCAAAGAGATATGGTAGAACTAAAATATTCAATAACTAAAATGAAGAGCTCAATGGATAGGTTTAACAGCACAGCTGAAAAGAGAATTAGTGAACATAGAAAATCAGAAGTCGGGGGCCGGACATATAGACCAGTGGATAGGGTGCCGGTATACCACATGGGAGGCCCAGGGTTCGGTTCACAGGGACCTCTCCTAGCGGGCAGACCACCTTGAGAAGGGCAAGCTGCCATGGGTGGGCCAGAGCCGCCGTGGGCAGGGCAAAAAGCTGCCATGGACAGGGCAAAGCCGCCACGGGCAGGGCAGGTTGCCTGCGAATGGAGCGCAGCCAACCACCCGTGAACTGAAACAGAACCAGCCGTGAATGGAAGCAGAAGCCACCCACAAGCGGGGAAAGCCACGCCTGCACAGTGACCGGCCTTGGCACATC
>PVKH010013567.1:0-16824 GCA_004027955.1 Chaetophractus vellerosus | reverse complement strand
CTTTATAGCCTTCTCCTTATATACAGAATGGCCTTTTTTTGTGTGAATATTATTTTAAGTGAATATTCAACCATTTCACTCTTCCCAATAATTTAAACATATAGCAAGCTGAGTATTCTAGGACCTATTCCAGAATTGCGAAAGAATTTTCCTTCCCAAATACATGTCATTTCTTTAGAATGGAAATATTCCAATGTCAGCAATATTTACTTTAAAAAAAAATTTTGCATGCATTTCAATTTTAATTCTATTGGCTAACTTTAGGAGGATACTGCACCTGACAAACTTTCAACCTTCATTTTTTTTCTCTCATGCCATTTGTTAGTACTCCATAGCTCTTGGAATTCTTTTTCACTTTGTATGTTCGTCTACAGATGAAATATTTTGAATTGAATTGGGCTTATTTTTAACCTTTCTGCAAAAAAAAAAAAAAAAAAGAAAAGAAAGAAATGAGTTTTTTTACAAAGCCCACATCCTCATTTGTGACACATTTTATAATTCTTTTAAGAATGTCACCTATTTTGTCAAAATAATTGAAAAAGAAAAAAGAAAGAAAAGAAATGCATTAAGCAGAGGGGAAAAAGCTGAATATCACATTTAGTAGGCACCATTTGTCTATAAACTAAGTTATTTATCTGTAAGCTTTCTCATAGAGAGAAAACTTTAAAACAACTGAATTTGCTCACATGCAAACAGCTTTGAGAATAAAATAGTTACGAAAAAAAAGGGTAATTCAGTCTGCTTGTAGAGCAGCAAGTGTAGCATATTTTTTTCCTTCTTCTAATCTTTCCACAGGTCATCAATCATGAATTTTCCCTGGTATGTTGCTGAAGCAAAGAGTGAAATGTGCAGCTGTGATCTCCCAATAGGAGGGTTTCCATACCTGCACATTTTAATAAGTCATCTAAACACAGCCAGAAGGAAACCCAAACTTTGCTTTTTTACCTCATCTGTGATTGTAGCTGACATCAGAGTGTTTCGGCTGAATGTATTATGCATTTCAAATGATATGTCTGAATATTAAAAATGAAGCAGCATGGTTTGAAATTAATAACACTTTTGTATGAAGCAAAAGTTTTATGTATTCTAGAAGTTGCTATAAGTTGTCTTTTTGATCCAGCTTCTTTTTATTAACATTTCAGTCCTATTTTATTAACTGTGTGACTTTTACTAGTATATTTCACATGTGTCCCTATGTCTTCTTCTCTTCTTTTCATAATATTTGGCATTTATAATTATAAATGAGCTCATACAAACAGTATCACTGGCAGGTAATTTCATATACTTTTCCATGTTTTCAGATGATAAAAAAAATGAGGATGTTTATATAAGTTGCATGAGCAAAATGTGCTACAAGGGAGACGAGTCTTAAAAACAACCAGTTTCTAATTAATTTCTTGAATCATTCTCTGCCACTGTTTCTGAAAAGGGTCCAATGCTTCAAACTGATTCTGTAGTTTTCCACTAAAAATATGATGACATATTCATCTTTTGCCTTCAAGAGTGTGATGCACTTTAAAAAATGGAAAGTGGAAAATTTGAATATGTTCAGTTTAACTCGGCCAACTATTACAGAGCACCTACTTTATTCAAGCACTATCCTAGGCACAGTGGATAGTGATGACCAAGACATGCTTCTTTGTCTTAAGGAGCTCATGCTACAGAAATGGAAGGTAAACATGGGACAGGAATATTAAGGAACATGTGGTAAATGCCATAATAAAGAGTGCAGAAGCTACAGATCAGAGAAGGCTTCTTGGAGGAAGGGGCACCTAAGATGAATCTTGTATTTATTGCATTAAAATCTGTGAGATGCTGTGGGATGAATCTGGAGAAGTTGGCAGGGGCTCAGTCTTTAGAGGATCTAGTTAAGCCATATGAAGAAGCATGGATTGTCACCAGGACTTGAGAGAGAAAAATCCTGTGCAGAGGCCATGGTCAGATTTCCAGCTTATTACAGAGTCAGTGTGAGGAAACCTTCCAGAAGAGGCAGCAATAAGAGTGATGAGATGAGTGGGAAGTGTCTGCAGACAGCAGCATGGGCATTACCTGGAAGGGGAATCTCAGGCCCCACCCCAACCCTACTGAATCAGAAACTGTGTTTAGCAAGATCCCCTGATTATTCATGCGCCCATTAAAGTTCAGGAAAAACTCATCTAGACTCAGTGGGAAGTAGGCAATGGGTTGGATTTTGAGAGTGAGTGAGGAGGAGGCACCTAGGATGACTCCCAGTCTTCTGGCCTTCGGATATGCTGGTGCCCTTTGCTGAATTGCTGATACCGAAGCTGAGTGGGCACCACTATATGGGGCCAGTAATTTAGCTGAGAGAAGCCTTTGGTAGGTGTTACTTAGAATGGAAGCTTGTAGTTTAAACTGAGAGAGGAGGGAGGTTGCCTCACAGATGCCTGAGATAACAGAGAGGTAGGAAAGTGAAGGGCAGGATGGGATTCGTTTGGCAGGCTCCCCACCACCACCACCACCCCCACCCCCACCACAGTACACCACTCCTCTGCACAGAGGGACTGCAGGTAGAAATAGAAGATCCCTTTCAGTGCCTCTTTGGGGCCCCAGTGGCAAAGTTCCCCAGAGCAAGGGAAAGGATAGTATCATCTCTGAAGCATAATGGCAACATCTGGCAGGATCAGTCACCAAACATGGGGAGCTGTATCCTCAAGAAGGATACCACCATCGACGCCAGAGGGAAGATGGCATCTTCATGTGGCTCATATCCAGCAAACTTCTACAGAGAGGCTAACACTGAGTCGTAGGAGTGAAGTTATTCTTGATCATGTGAGGTGATTCCCGAGGTGGGATGTCAGAAGAAGTAGAAGCATGGCTGGGCCTTGTAGGTTCCCCATTAGAGGATCACGTCCTAATGAACCATATGCATCGATGTAAATGATTTAATTCATATTCCGAGACCAGAGAAATCTGAGTTCAGATACATTACAAATACATTAATGCAGAGGTGCAGGTGGCAAAGAAGATTGGGGAGATGATTTTCATTTTTGGCCAAGCAAAATGTGAAATAACATTGGGACATTCAAGGGGAAATAAATGTGCTTGGATTTGCACATCTGTAGATTTGAGAAAAGGTCAAGGCAGAGATAAAGATGTGGGAGCTATCAGCATGATCACCTGGGGAGAATATGATGACTTAGAATGGGAGGCAGATAGAATTCCTGAAGACAACAGGAAACCAAGAAAGAGCATAAAGACACCTGAGGACATCCAGGAGGCAGGGGAGCCGAGGGAAGAGAGTGTTTCACGAGAGTGTGTTCAACAAATTCCAGTGCTGCGGGGTTCCAGAAAGATTTATGTCCACTGGATTTGGCAATAGCTTTAGCTCGAAAGCTGGAAACATGACTTTCTTAAGGAGCCTCAAATGCATAGACTTCTGCTTGCTAGCTCATGTTACTTTTATAAGTGAAATAGAAATCATTACTGGGTCTGAGTAAAAAATGCAATCCATATTGGTTTTATCCGGTCTTTAATTAATCTCTGGCATCGAAAATTGTATCAAGTTTCAGTGGGATCCGCTATGATGAGCACCTGAAGAATCCAGGTGCAAAGCAGCACAGTAGCCCTACGATCCCTTAGGGAGCAAGTCATGCTGTAAAGGTTAGTTTCCTGGCAGATTACCTGGCAGTGGGGGATTCATTGTAGTGTAACAATGAATATGGGCTTTGGAGTCAGGTCTTCACAGGTCAAAACCCATCAGTGTCAGTAACTAGCTCTGCTATTTTTTTTCAATCTCATTTTACTCATCTGTAAAATGGAAATAATAGTGTCTTTGGAGTTGTTGAAAGGGTTAAGGGAGATGCTACAAATATGGAGCTCCTACCATAAAGGCAGGCTCAATCATCTACCCCTCCTAAACCTGCAGGATCAAACTGACCTGTGACTAATTACAGAAAGCTAAGTATAATTTAGAAAGTCACTATTTCATCTTGAAATTATTTAGACAATTATATTTAATTTTTAAGTTAAAATTATATTTAGAAATTTCAGCTTCCTAATTAATTTGGTGAGCAGTTGTCATATATGTAGCATACCCTTTGTAGACCAGGTTTTTTGGTAGGGAAGAGAAAGGGATTTTCTTGGTTTAATTCCTTACTATTGAGTAGCACATGGTAAGTACACTCAAATATTTATATTTACCTGAGTTTTGAATTCTAGCTATAGATCTAACTTACTGTAGATCTCAATTAGTTTTCTCATCTATAAAATGGCATCTAAAACTCTAAAACTGTGTAATTTTACAATAATGGACAGGAAAAAAAAATAGACAAAAAACTAGGTATATAAATCAGAAGAGGAGGAACTAAATTATCCATACGGTTAGTATAATTTCTTATTAGATTGGTGTGACTAAGCAGCCAGAAGTAGCCCGTGATTTTTTTTCTTGAAAAATTGACGCA
The DNA here is from genome assembly GCA_004027955.1 of Chaetophractus vellerosus. Taxonomy (NCBI): domain Eukaryota; kingdom Metazoa; phylum Chordata; class Mammalia; order Cingulata; family Chlamyphoridae; genus Chaetophractus; species Chaetophractus vellerosus. The sequence continues at coordinate 12,403 of PVKH010013567.1, read as the reverse complement.
CAGAACTTTAAACAAATATTTTTGTGCACCTACTTTGTGCTAAGCACTGAGTACACAGCGCTGAAAAAAAAAAAAGGAGACACAAGCTTTGCCCACATGGGGCATATATTTATCTTCCCTTCCATTCACCATGTGCCCAATGGCACCGAATGTGAAACGGCTGGCAGGGAGTTTGCCTGGAGGTTGTAACCATGGTACAGAATGAACCAAAATAATCTATACTAGAATTAGTCTTATTTCAATGCACTATCGCCAAAGGACAAGGTTTCTAAAGGAGAATTAACACTAGAAGAATTTCTTCCTGACAGCTACAGCTGTCAAGAGATAAACAAACTAGATTAAAGTCTACCATTGTAGCATCAGCAACTTGACCAACTAGGGAGAAAGTCTGCAGGCAAGCAGAAAAGTAAAAAGAGAAGTAAAATAAAACCACACCACACAGAAGTAGAATCGCAAGGGTGGTGAAAGAAAGGGTGACATAAGTCACATTGACAGCCAACTTGGACTGTGCCTGATCCAGAAGAAAGTCTTTGCAACTAATGGGTTTAAATCCCATGGGCTGGTGGTGAATGTTTGGTTGTATTTCCTGGTGTCTGATGATAATGCCTTACAAACTTCCCAGGAAGATATTCATCACTGAGTGTATACGACTTCCCATAATTTATCAGCCTCCCTTTATTTTGTAGATGATATTTCATTATATATTTAGAAATATCATCTCAAAGCTATTCCTACTGGTTATGCTACTATATATTTAATTTTATCAAAATTTGGGATTTTTTTAAAGTGTTCTTTAAAACTTTAAATTTTGAAATGCAAGTCTACCATCCTTCTTCCATATATTTTCCGTTTTAGACTAATCATTACTGGGTAAATATCATTTAATTTGTATAGATTTTTCACTTAAAATGTTAATGGAAATTCTTTAGTATGAGAAGCCAGTATTAATATTTGTCTTGTTTTTGATATACTAACATGTTGCATGATTTTAAACTTTTCTTATTAAGTTCAAATTTTAAAACTATTTTGTCTGAAAAAAATACACTGTTTGGCAGATGTTTATATATGTATATATATAAAACCAATTCTCTGAAACATTAACACTTTTACTTAGCACAACCCAAAATGTTTTTATATTTGTGTTTACACAGTGATGTAGTGGAAGTGCCTATTTGTATGCATAGCTGCTAATTAACGTTTCCCTTAGATTGAGAGTAATATATAAATGTGTACATATTGACATGTATTTAGTATAGGCAAACCTGGGTAAATAAATCTATTTAACCATATGTTAAGCAAACAATACATATCATCACCTAAATATTGTAAAGGAAAACCCAAAATGTTCTATAACCTGTTTAAAATATATACTGGTCCTACTTTACTCTGGGATCATTAAACTCAAAGGCCAGAATCCCATCTTTTACAGGATCACAGAAGCATCTTACCCTCACAGAACTTCACTGAGCTATTACGAATTCTGCCAAAAGATTAGGAACACAGTTTTTCTTGTCTTGCAGAATCAGTTTTGCAAAAGGGATTTTTAAACATACAAAGATGGTTTAAATCACAAACTGAGCATATTTGCTATAAAAAAAGTTTGAAAACATAACTTGATTTTGGAATCAAGGTTTATTCCTTGATTTGAGGACAAATCTGTCTCTTGATTTTATACCAACGAATTCAACATTAGAAGGGGGCGGGGGGGGTGAAGGAAAAGAAAAGCTTTAGATGTTTTCACTTCGCTTAATGTATAAGAAACAATACAGCATTTAGGTTTCATCAGGAATTTGTCCCATGTGCTAGCTCTTTCAGTGATTTCTATTTTAGGGAACTCCCAACTGCCATAGTATAAGGATGTCCATATTCACTAACTAATATTACTAAGACTTTTAATTACTAATTTTCAAATATTTAGGATAAAATAAGGTTTTGTTGTTGTTACTATTACTATCTGGCATTAGGGTCATATTCACTGCTTCGGAAACCTGTCATAATGTTAACAGGCAACAAAAAAACATGCAGAACTGTTCAACTTCTTTTTTCCCCAACTTTTCTTTCAAAGAGCATGATCTTTCCCTCTAAGGATGTTCGAGCAAACATCCTTAGAGGGAATCGAATTCTAGAATAGATGAGGAGATAGTAGAAAATACCTAACTCGTCAAATGAATTCAAGTCTCCCTATGAACAACATCCCATGGGCTGAAAGAGCTTGCAGATGTGATGATGAAACTATTGTCAGTAATCTTTAAGAAATCGTGACCAGGAGAGGTGCCAAAAGACTGAAGATGTGAAAATGTCTCAATTCTCTAAAAGTGGCAAAAGTAAATTGCATCAACTATATGCTAGCAAACTTGTTGTCAGCTCCTAGTCAAATTCGAGATTATGCTATTAAATAGATGACTTATAAGTAAATAGAAAATTCAATACTTATGAGAACTCTTCATGAGTAACCTAAAATCAAGTATTACCAAACTAACATCATTTGTGATTATCAATACAAATCACTATCAAGCTAAAATGATTAGCAAAAACCATCACATGAACACCAAACAGTATGGTATTTTAGTTGATAAATTTATTTGCTAGTTCAGGATGGGTGAAAACTTATTTATCAAGAGCCTGTCTCAAGAACCTTTAATTGCCAACATGCTCAATATTAGCCAATTGTGTGAAAAATATCCCAAAATGGTGACAAAATTGCTATATCTTTTCATTTCATATGACAGCATGGCACCTACAAATGATAGTAGTTCATCTGAGCATTTCTTGTATCAAAATTTGGGGCCCCACCATTTGGAAAATCTTGTCAAACTAGAGCTTGTCCAGAGAAGGGCAGCCAAGTTGATGAAGGGCACTTCAATCACAGGGGCAAAATGTTGAGGGACTTGGGACAACAGAGACTGAAAAAGTCACCTTCAAGGATGTAAGGAAAATTAAATCATAGGGAAGAGATTGTTTTGAGCAGATTCAGAGTCTGGAGCCATAGACAATTGGTGCATGTTGCAGGAAACCAGGGAAGAGGTTTCTTTCCATTCGAAATACTGAAAAATGAATCCGCCTATCTTACGAAGCAATCATTTTTCTGTCACTAGGAGCGTTCAGTAGGAGACTGAATAGAACAAAGGGATTTCTACGTTACTTGGACAGTTGATCAAGTTCTTAGGCTCCTTTCAATCCTTTGATTATTTGAGTCTAAGTATTTCCAACTACCACTTAGTATTCTTTGGGTAAGAAGGAAGGGAGAAAGGGAGGAAGGGAGGAGGGGAGGAGGGAGAGAGGGAGGGAGGGAGAAATCTCTTGAACAGACTTTATTTTATCAAATATAATTCATAAAGAAAAGCATTCAGATGTCATCATACCATATATATCCCAGATAAAGGATTTTTTTAGCTTTCTTCTTTGTGATAGACACAACATTTATATAATCTTGCTGAATATATATTTTGCCATTTTTATATGATTTGCTGTTGTTATAAAAGAAACATGTTTAATTTGTATAGTTATACAAGCTCAGCATCATTTTCTCTTTATTGATTTAATTAACCATGGATTGCAAGAGGTAGAAATAAGCAATTGGTAGAAGAGTATCAGAGCCTTTGTGCTAAAATTTATGGCTGAGAAAGTAAAGACTCCTAACCAAAGAAGACCAACTTTATCCACTATTTCCTGACAAGAAGGGAATAATTTGATAATGTGAAAAAGTTAGCCATGTATACTCTCAGTTTCTATGAGCTACTCTGATTTACTCTGTGCAGTAAGAAATGCAGTAAGAAATGGTTTCACAGGTGGCATACCTATAAAAACTAAACACTAAATGTCTGCTAAAGATGAAAGCTTTGAGATGTAAATTTAAATCAATCAACGATGTGCAAAAAAAGAAACAGTCTAAAAAAAAAAGAACACTCTTGAAAAATGCTAATATTTCCATGCATATTTCTTAAGGAAAGTTGAGTTTAAGATATGGAGAAAAATTCATTTACAACCTAGAAATATAGGAAGGCTTTCCTTCACAATTATAGAGAAAGATATTTTATTGTGTCTTACAATCTTTCTCACTTCACCATACGTATTTAATAAACTTGACTATTGTCTGATAACATCAAGGAATACTTTTTGAACATATACAAAATATAAGGTTTAGCTAACATGACTTTTCATACTCATTATATAAATTTCAATGCTTTTTAGGATGTGGAGAGGTCATTTAATCACCATAGAGCAGTACTCATGGTAGAATTACACTATAAGCAAAAGTTACTATATGCTATTGAATTTTAAAAAATAATGCAGTTCAACCACCTCTTGTTATAATGGGAGGTGTAATGAGCATACTTCTCATTATAACAAGGATTCAGATATATCAAAGGGTGAATCATGACCCCCACCTCCAAACCCACACACCTATAAGAACTATTTGCAGAATAAAATTTGATGTACCACATTAGCCTTTATTTCAGGTATTACTGTTGAATCCTCCATCCAACAGTGTGAAGGATTTTATGATATTTCAAAAATGACAAGTTATTGCAGATATAGTCCTATAATAAAAATAATCAAACAGAAATGCACAGAAAAAAAATATCAAGGTCCACAGCATTCTACCATGAGAATGAATTAGTTGTAGAAAAACATAGCATTGCTCAAAAGAATTCTGAATGGGATAAAGCATAAAGTAATGCATTTATATTTCAGTAAAGTATCAATTTTCCTTCCCCCCCCAAAAAAAAAACCACTTGCTGAATTTGTTAGCCACCAAGCAAAAATATGTGAAAGGAAAAGAAGCCAATATACAAGAATAAAATTTAAAAAGAATGCTGAGGCAGTATACTTTATTTTATAAAGGTATTTATAGGGGATTATAAATATATTTTCCTTTAGATTCTTGACAATCAGAGGAGGGCATCTATATTAATGGAGTTTGCAGACAAATGCTGACATCGTATTGAATTGTTAATACTGAGAAACATATTAATATATGAGTATGCCTAAAGAACTGGAAATGGTTACAGATGTAATGACACAAATTAAGCATGGAGAAAGCAAGGTATCTGTGGAAAAATAATTGAAAATGTGCTATTCTGAGGTAATCAGAAAAATACTTCAGGATTGTCATAGATCATCAGTTCCTTTTGGGTCATGACCCAGATTAGGGTTGCAGAGCGTATACAGAACGGTCAGGAAAAGGCACTCACTGACCTCCTGGAAAAACAAAGAACAGTACAAGCAAAGGAGGTGTGTTTTGTTTTGTTTCCCCCCCCCCCCTGGTAAAAGGAAATAGGGAGTGAAAACTGGGAGCTGGGATACTTTCTCTGGGCCACAACAGCAGGGCTGACGGCCGGTATTTATTTACACATCAATGTAGCATAAATGCCTTCCCTTGCAGAAATGACTGGCTCGTCCTTGCTGCCTAGCTAGGCTTCAGGGGAGCCGGTGGCTCAGAAAATGTTTTAGCATTGCAATGATTTTGGTTATATATTAATTTTGATAAAGCAAGTAGTTTATAACTCTTTTAGTAACTCTTTGGTCTTTGGTCAGTAAATCTTTAATGATGTCCAATTTATAGATTCCTTGAGAGAAAATTGAGAAGCAGAGCAGTAGATTATAGAAATTGATGGTAAATAATTGGTCCAAGAAGAAAAATACTGAAGTCTGAAAAGGAAGCAATGTTGTTGCTGTTTTCTGGGATCCAAATGAGAAAATTTAGGGCAATTTTGATTTCTCTGAATGAGAGCCGAGGACAACCAAAGATGGGTTAAAGGGGAAAAATTTGTCATTTAAGCTACAGAAAGAGAAGTCTGCAAACAAATTAGGGTGGCAGGCAGTTCAGATGAATGGGAAGAATAACATTGTAACTAAAATGATAAATATAGCCTGAATATATAGAGAACTATTTCCTAAGGGATGAGTATCCAAGATTACAAAGGGTTTTTTTGGTTTTTTTTTTGTTTTTTTTTTTAAATGATAGACAAAACCTTCATTTCTTCCTGTTCTTTTTTTGGGGGGGACATCCTGGGGACTGAACCCAGGACCTCATACCGGAGGAGCAGGCATTCAACCACAGAGCTATTATCTGTTCCCCAATGAGATTTGGTTTTATCGTTTGTTTGTTTTTTAGGAGGTACCAGGGATGGAACCTGGGGCCTTTTACATGGCGAGCAGGTGCTCGACTACTTGAGTTTCATCCACTCTCCCTTCATTTCTTCTTAAGACAAAGTTTGATAAGAAACTTAGAGAGTAACCTAGTACAACACTTACAAAAAAGAACCACATTGCCAGCTGATATTTCTCAAATGGTTAAGATTTCCATTTGATTTATACAAAAGGGAAAGGTAATTTCAACTTTAAATTTTTTAGCTCTGAAGTTTCATTTTCTAAGCACACTGCCCACTTGCAGACCCTATCAGAGGTTTGCATGTTGTAATCAGGGTTCCACTGCTCAACATCCTTTTCCTAGAACAATAAAAAAACCCTCCATACCTTTTAAACTTGTCATGTTTTCAGTGCGTTATAGAATTTAAACAAGCTTTGAAGATTAAAAAGACTATACACAATGCTTAAGAGTTACTATTATTATGAGGATGATGATATGGTCTACAAGGTGTTCAAGGGCATATTGGGATGAATGTATTATGAGTCACAAAGTTGCAACTGAAGACAGCTGTTTGATTGCTACTTGAGAAAGTAGAGTTGAACAAGCCTGAATATGGATGATCTCATTTGGCTTTATAAAACTAAACAGAGCACAGTTAGCTGGATAATACATCTCCAAGAGAGAGAAGAGTTAGTGTAATTCATGGTGTATATCAAGCTCTTGTTTACAAACTCCAGATAGGATTTCTGTTTCCAAAAGCTCAGATTATTTTCAGCATGGTGACCTGACCCTTTGGGGGCAACATGTAAATTTGCATTTTTTTTAAACTTTGATTGCAGTAATAATTTTCTATTTTCTTTGTACTTCCATCCATTATATTATTCCTGTGTTATTGGCATTTGCCTATACCATTTTCTTCTCCCATGGGAGTGATAAAAAAATTTCTCAGTACAATAGCTCCAAGGTTATGGAAAATGGCAAAAATACAAGTTAGAAACCTACAATCCACTTAATGATTTGAGACACAAATAAATAAAATGTAAGTAATATGTGAAATTAAACAAGAAATATCAAGAGTACCATGTGGTACAGAGCCACAGATACCAAAAGAACTGTGATTTTCTCACCATGTGTTGGCCTGGACTATAAGGGTTGTAATAAAGATATATGATATTAAGATATTGATAGACAGAAAAGAGCAGGGAGACTATTCTAGACTGGAGGAATGCTTTGAGAAAAGTTATAGAGGAAGGTAGGAAAAGATATTTTTCATGAAATTGTACAATTAAACTAAAGAGCTTATCTTAGTTTCCCAGCTGCTATGACAAATACAACACAATGGGTTGGCTAAACAATGGGAATTTATTGTTTCACAGTTTTAGACACTAGAAGGCTTGCTTCTCCATGGGGTCAGTAGCATCCTGGCTGGCTGGCAATCTTTGGGTTCCTTGGCTTTCCTGTCATATGACAATGTCCTCTCCTTCCAGATTTCCTTTACTTCCAGCTTATGGTTCTTCCCACGCCTTACTCCCTAGATGGCCTCTAGTAATAGGATTAAGACCCATTCTGATTCCGTTGGCTGTACCTTAACTAAAAATAACATCTTCAAGAGATCCTATTTCCAGTGGGTTCCCACCCACAGGAATGGGATTAAGATTAAGAATGTGTGTGTTTTTCCCCCTTGGAGGCGGGGGAGGGGGGTTGTGTTCATAATTCAACCTACCACAGTGCCCATGAGTACTTCTTTGCAAAAAGACTAGAATGGTTGCTGGGGAATGATGTTCAATCTAGGTTTACAAGATGAAAATTTATTCTGAAAACCAGGATTAGTGAATCCCATGTGTAACCACTTATATACTAGTTGATTTACAGATAGATTGGTTTATAGTAGATTTCTGGAACTGTGTGTTAACGAAGATTAAGAAATGGGCCTGAAAAGGATTTTCCAGGTTCAGCTAGATAGCATGCTGTGAAATATGGTGGAAGGGTGGGTAAAGAATTCATGCTCCATATTTTCCATCTCTGACTTAAGCAATGTGAAATCACAGAAGATGTTGATATAGAAGAATGTCTGGACTAAAGGGTTTTAAAAACATTTCTCTAATAAATAGGTAAACATGGATTAGAGAAGGAGGACAATGGAACAAACTAATCAGTCATGAGAAAGAAGGTCTTGCTAAAGGGAAGTGGCAATAAGGAAGGACTAAAAGATGGAAATAAATGACATCAATAAAGGAAAACAGTAAGAACTGGTGACTGTTGCATATAGGGGATATAAGTGAAAGGAACACACAATTTTGAGCTTGTGTGATTGTGAGACATTATCTCACACCTTAAAAAGGTATACTTTCTTATTGAGGATTCTTGTCAGACTTGCAGAGTCTGGGTTTGTGGAAGCTGGGTCATTGAGCCAAATGGATAGTCCATCTTGAGTGAGTAATATTCCAAAATGGAGCAGAAGGAATATTGAGAAGATTGCTTGGCAGACCAAACTATATTCTAGAGAGTGCTATGTGATTTATTGTAATTGAGAGAATATTTGACTGATGATTTTTTAAAATGGGATACATAATTTTGACTGATTTTGTATTATATAACAAAAGTCTACTTTTTGGATCAAAATGTATCAAAAAAGGTTGAGGATGTAAGTCTCTAAAATGTAGGAAACAAGTATGCTTTTGATAATAAACAACATAGGCATAAAAAAGGGAAGTATTCATTTGATTTTTGTCCAGAAGTGATCTGATGTGCTGTGTGAAAATGAAGTCTTTCATTATCAGGTCACACAGCTCTTAAAAATGCAGTATTTGAAGTCAGTAAGGATTTTTTTCTTTAACTACGGTGTGACACTTGAGGTGGTACTTAAGCTAAGCTAGGCACCAGAATATAACACTGGGGAAAGCCATATCAACGAGGAGTTGGTCAGAAATGTTCACCAAGAACATCCTCCTGCCTCAGAATTCATCATTGACTGTGCTCTATATTCAGTATTTGTTTCAAATAAGAAAATACAGGGTACAAAAGGTCTAATTTATAAGCCACATAATGCTGTTTTCCTTATAGAAATATTTATCAAAGCCTTAGCCACATGTAACCCCAGTATGTTTAAAATAATTTTATTTGTAAGAATTTATTTTAAGAGCAATTGGGAAGGAAGCTACTTGTGTTAATTCATGTTTTGGTTTTAATTTCCCAAGTTTTAAAAGATATGTACTAAATGGTGGTAGTAATGGTGAAAGTGAGATTCTGAAAGAGACAATCTACTTCTCCAAATGTGTACCATATCAAAGAATGGCCTGAACGCTGATGTAATCTAACCTAGAAACTGATGGGGATGATAGCATAGGAACTAGAATTTGGTTCTCTTACTAGATTTTTAATGAACTAGCTCTATGGATTTAAGAAAGTTCCTAAATTTCTCTGGGTTTTCATTTATTTAGCTATGACATGGAAAGATTAGACTAGATGCTTTCTCACTAAACTAAATTCTATAAGGCTTTTTCAGGTAGAATCTGTGTGGGTGACAAAGTAGGCTCAAGAAAAACCCATGAACTTTCATTTTGAACCTTAACAACACAAGAAAGTCTGGAGTTACTGGTTGGTTAATCACTTCTTTGTGCTACTACATTCCTCTCTTGCCTGCAATAGTTAGGGGAAAAAATCTGAGAGGAATAGTAAATGTCAACTTGATTATAGATCCCAAGCAACCCTGGAAGAGCAAGGTTAGCTGCTCCAGACGGTAAGAAATTATATAGCTCAGCCCATTTCCTGCAAGGCTCTTCAAAATAGTTCTGGTTCCCATGGGCACTCTTGTGCCATGCTGGTAAAGACATAATCAGTACTTTACTTCTGGAGAAGATTTGGGCAATCCAGATCAGAATGTAAAATGTATCTACCCTGTATGCCAATAATCCCTCTTCTAGGAATTTGCCCTAAAAAGATAAATAGACAGGTATGAAAGCTCTATGTTCAAGGATGCTCATGGCATGTGGTTTACAATTAAAATAATGATATAAATGGAGTGGAAAAACGACCACAAGTCTTATGCTATCAAAAGGAGATTACAGACTAGCATGCATAATATATCATACATATGTGTGTGTGTGTGTGTATATATATGTGTGTGTGTGTCTCTATATGAGTTTAAATGCATTGAGAGGATTTCACGTGGTTTTAAATTATTTTTTGGAACTTTTCTATAGTACTTGAATTTTTTAGGATCAGTATGCATCACTATTTCAAGAACAGTAAAGTGAATAAAGAATAATTGTGGTTCCTGAATACCTGAAAGTAAGCACAGAAAAACACCTGCAAACAACTAAGCAAATGGTGCGCTTTTTTGTGTATATGTGTGTGTGTGGCTCATGGCTAATTTGTGAAATATTAAAATTTTAAATTTTTAAAAAGAAATATCTTTAGTATCAGGAATTACGTCTTCAACTAAGTTTAAGTATTCTTCTATGTCCTTATAACTGAAGGGTTTCCTGTTTTGGCTGGCTTAAAATCCTGAAGCTATGTAACTAGCATGTCTTATACTATATGATAACATTGTTCTAGCTTTAAACAAATTTTGTCTTTAGGATTTTTAAAGCTAGGCAATTTTGTCTCTCTTTTAACGTTCTTGTGGCGTACTTATTTAGCCTGTCCAACATCTGGATCCATCTTTCTTTTTACGAATCATTACAGGGAATAAAGAAAAATCTTCCTTTATACCAACTAACTATGTGAGCATTAATTGTAGATGGTAGGGAACAGGCTCCAACATCAAGACACTCCAGCACTAGACTCTGATTCAGGCGTGCATACTCCAGGAAAGAAGTCAGGAGGAACATTCTCTCTTTCTTGGTAGCAGGAGCAGTGGAGGTGGCTGCAAGACCAAGTTCTGGGGACAGAAGGGTCACAGCTTGAGTTCAGTGATAGAAGCAGTACTTTCTTCATCAGGCTAGTTCTGAAGACAGTTTGAGGTATTGTTCCTGGAAGCTAAGCTTTGAATTGCTTTTTCTAACTCTGCCAAAGATTGTTTGGGCTACCTGATAAACTTCACATGACTTTGTCTTTTCCTTTTAATCATTCAGTCAAGTTTGCAACCAAGAACACTCATACTGCTCTGTTTCCTACCACCAAATGGATACTCAAACCTTCATCTTTACCTTTCCTTTGATACCACAAGAAAGTGTGCTCTCCTTTATCCAAGCCATATTCCTCCAGTTTCCCACCTTTCTAAGGATTTACCTTTTTAAGTTATGCCCTCTCTAATATACTTCATCAATCTCTCCCTTTCCATAGGCTCATTCCCTTTGGCATGAGACATGCTCATGCATCTTCCATCTTTAAAAAATTTGTCTTGTCCCCATCCACATTTTCTAAGTGATTCTAAATTTTGCCCCCTTAATTCTAAACAGCTTAAAAGAGTTATCTATATATACTGCTTCCACCTTCTCACCTCTGATTCGTCCCTCAATTCTTTCCCTGTTCTATTCTATTGGAACTTACTATGACAAGGCCTCCGACAACTTTTATGCCATAAAATCTAACTCATATTATTCAACCTCTTGGCTGTACCTCCTTTTGAAATGATGTACTCATGTCTCAGATTGTTTGAATCCTGTCCTGGTTTTCCTCCTTTCACACTAGTTGCTTCTTCCCAATCTACTTTGTTATTTTTTCACCTCTACTTGACCTCTTTAGTCTCACTCCTAGGCACTTGTCTTTTGGACAATCATTTCCACAAATAATGCAATTGGTTTTTATGTCTTGAAATACAAATTGTCTACTGATAACTGGTACATGTATCTTCCCTTCTGTATTAGTCAGCCAAAGGGGTGCTGATGCAAAGTACCAGAAATCTGTTGGCTTTTATAAAGAGTATTTATTTGGGGTAGAAGCTTACTGTTACAAGGCACTAAAGAGTCCAAGTCAAGTTACTTCCTCACCAACATCTGTTGCCACATATTTGAGCAAGATGGAGGGTGACCTCTGCCTGGCCTCTCCTTTCATCTTCCTCTTAAGGTTCCATTCTCTCCAGCTGCAAACTATCAGGCAAATGGCTCATCTCTTCCCCAGGCCTCCAAGATCAAAACTGGCAAAGTTTTCTCTCTTCTGTGTCTATGGAACTCTTATGTCTTCTTCCATGTCCCCCTATGTTCTCCTTGAGTGAGTGTCCATTTATATAACCCACCAAGGGGGTGAGGACTCAACCCTGGGCCATACCCTACTGACAGGGCTGAATCAAAGTGCTCATCTTAATCAAGTAATTGTAAAGCCTTAGAATTTAACAGAATCAAAGGACATCATGCCCAGAGGAACAGA
>PVKH010013566.1:0-16813 GCA_004027955.1 Chaetophractus vellerosus | reverse complement strand
TTTTATTTTTCCCCATAGGGTTATTACACTATATATATTTTCTTCATTTATTTGTTTATTATCTGTCTGACTCCACTAGAACTTTGTAAGCTTCATGATCTTAAGGCTTTTTCTACTTTTTCAATGATATATCATTAGGCCTAGAGCACACAGTAGGTAGCTATTGGGTGAATGAAAGAATGTATGGTGAATGAATATTAAGGGAACATTTAAGTTAGCATTACTTTATCATTTGAATTACTTTGAATTATTTCACTATTAGTCAATTTTTAAATATGTGTTTTATTAAATATTTAATTTTCAAGAATACAGAGTTCTTTTAAATACCAGAAACCACTAAAACATTTGTAATTACTTTGTCAGGACTCTGTTTTCAATAAATAAATGAAGTTGTGTCAAAAAAGACTAAACTAACATTATCACTATAATAATTATTATGAGTCTATAGCTTTGATAAAATGAGATTTAAATGCTAACATTACTATGACTAACTTATTTCTATATATGGTTTCATAAGGTGAAACTCAAACTAGAAATTTATTATATCAAAAATTTTACTACAATACTCATTGATGCCAAAATTTTATTACTAGTCCTTACTACCCTCCATAATAGATTTTAGATTTTCAAATACAGGCATACCTCATTTTATTTCACTTTGGTTTATTGTGTTTGACAGGTATTGAATTTTTTTAACAAATTGAAGCACTGAGCTGTCTATCAATGCCATTTTTCCAACTGCATGAGCTTACTTCATGTCTTTGTGCCATATTTTGGTAATTGTTGTAATAGTTCAAACTTTATTATTATTATTATATCTGTTATGGTTATCTGCAATCAGTGATCTTTGATGTAACTATTGTAATTTTGGAAGGCACCACAAACCATGCCCCTATAATACGGCAAACTTAGTCAATGAATGTTGTGTATGTTCTGACTGCTCCACCAACCAGCTATTCCCCTATCTCTCTCCCCCTCCTCAGGCCTCTCTGCTCCCTGAGACATGACAATATTGAAATTAGGCCAGTTAATAACTCTACAATGGCCTCTAAGTGTACAAGTGGAAGGAAGAGTGGCATGTCTGTCACTTTAAATCAAAAGTTAGACATGACTTAGTGAGGAAGACATGTTGAAAGCCATGACAGGCCCAAAGCTAGGCCTCTTGTGCAAACAGTTAACCCAGCTGTGAATGCAAAGGAAAAGTTCTTGAAGGAAGTTAAAAGCGCTACTCCATTGTACATACAAATGGTAAGAAAGCAAAACAACCTTAATGCCGATAAAGAGAAAGTTTTAGTGGTAGAGAGAGAAGATCACACCAGCCACAACGTTCCCTTAAGCCAAAGCCTATCCAGAGCAATGCCCTAACTCTTTTCAATTCTGTGATGGCTTAGAGAGGTGAAGAAGATGCAAGATGCAGAAGAAAAGTTTGAAGGTAGGTTGGTTCATGAGGTTTAAGGAAAGAAGCCATCTCCATAACATCAAAGTGCAAGGTGAAGCAGCAAGAGCAGATGTAGAAGCTGCAGCAAACTGTCCAGAAGTACTAGCTAAGATAATTGATGAAGATTGCTATACTAAACAACATGTTTTCAGTGTAGATGAAACAGGCTTACAAAGCATTGGAAGAAGGTGCCAACTAGGACTTTGAAAACTAGAGAGAGGAGTCAATTCCTGGTTTCAAAACTTCAAAGGACAGGCTTGCTCTCTTGTTAGGTGCTAATGCAGCTGGTGACTTTAAGTTGAAGTGAATGCTCCACTGTTCTGAAAATCCTAGCACCCTTAAGAATGATGCTAAAGCTACTCTGTTTGTGCTCTGTAAATGAAACAACAAAGCCTGAATGGCAGCACATCTCTTTACAACTTGGTTGGGTGAATATTTTAAGCCCACTATTGAGAACTACTGTTTATAGGATTCCTTTCAACATCTTACTGCTCACAGACAATGCACCTGATCACCCAAGAGTTATGATCAATATGTACAACGAGGTGAATGTTGTTTCCATACTTACTAACACAACATCCATTCTGCAGCCCATGGATTAAGGAGCAATTTCAATTTTCAAGTCTTCTGATTTAAGAAATACATTTTGTAAAGCTATAGTTGCCATAGACAGATTCCTTTGATGGATCTGGGCAAAGTAAATTGAAAACTTTCTGGAAAAGATTCACCATTATAGATGCCATGAAGAACATTTGTGACTCATCAGAGGAAGTCAGAATATCAGCATTCCCAGGAACAAGTTGATTCCAACCTTCATGGATAATTTTGAGGAGTTCAAGATGACAGTGAAGGAAGTAACTTCAGATGTATTGAAAATAGCAAGAGAACTGGAATTAGAAGTGGAAGCTGAAGATGTGGATGAATTGCTGCAATATCATGTTAAAAGTTGAATGGATGAGGAGCTGCTTATTTTGGATGAACACAGAAAATGGTACTTGAGATGTAGTCTATTGGTTTAAAAGCCCCGTAAATTGTTCAAATGACAACAAAGGATATAGAATATTATGTCACCTTAGTTGATGAAGCAGTGGCAGGGTTTGAGAGGATCGATTTCAAATTTGAAAGAAATTCTACTGTGGGTAAATGCTACTCAACAGCATTGCATGCTTCAGTGAAATCTTTCATGAAAGGAAGAGTCCATCAATGTGGCAAACTTCATTTTTGTCTATTTTAAGAAAATGATACAGCCACTCTAATCTCCAGCAACCACCACTCTGATCAGTCAACAGTCATCAACATTGAGGCAAGACCCTCTAGCAGCAAAAAGTTTGCTAAAGTCTCAGATGATTGTTAGCATTTTTTAGCAACAGTGTATGTTTTAATTAAGACATGTACACTGTTTTTTCAGACATAATGCTACTGCACACTTAATAGACTATGGAATATCATAAATATAACTTTATATGCACTTGGAAAGTAGAATATTTGTGACTTGCTTTTTTGCAATATTCTTTTTATTGCAGGCCTTGTGCTAGACAATAGATATACAGAAATGAATAATAGAGGTACTATCCACACCCTATGGAATTTGCAGTCTTGCAGGGAAAAGAACACTAACATTAATAAAAATAATGTTTGCTACTTACTGATTTAATGCTATTAGAGGTTTTTTGAGATTTATTTATTTATTTACACCCTACCCTACCCACCCCACCCCCATTGTTTTGCTCTCTCTGTGTTCTTCTTCTCTTCTCTTTAAGAGGCACCAGGAAGCGATCCTGGGACCTTCTGGAGTGGAGAGAGGCACTCAGTCTCTTGCACCACCTCAGCTCCCTGGTCTGCTGAATCTCTTATTGTCTCTCTTCTGTGTCTCTTTTTGTTGCATCATCTTGCTGTGTCAGCTCTCCATGCGGGCCAGCTTGCCTTTCACCAGGAGACCACAGGAATCGAACCCTGGACCTCCTATATGGTATATGGGAGCCCAATCACTTGAGCCACATCCATTTTCCTAATGCTATTAGTTTTTATTATTAATTTACAGTTGGAGAAGTGTAGATCACCATGGGAACATATACATAGCTAGGATAGCATAATGTATTACAGAAGACTATCAATACAAAATGGGTTTAGAGTTAAGAAGAGATTACTTTTAGCTAGTGATTCAGAGAACTTCTACAGAGATGGGGTGTTTGAGCTGGATATCAAAGGATGGGTAGAATTTGGATATGGGGAAGAGGTAGGGAAGTGCAATGCTAATGAAATCCATGGCTTAAGCAGAGTCATGATGTGTGAGGGTATATTCAGGGAGTAAAGACAGTCCAGTAGAGAAGCTACTGGGAATTTTAATGAAAATAGTAATCAGTTGACTAAAATGGTAGGTTTAGATCTGTAAATGCCACTGTGGAGGTAGGCCTGTTTCAACAGAAAATAGGCAGCCTGTGAGAATATTTGAGCAGAAAAGAGGCAATCAAAAGAGACCTTCCAAAATGTCTCATGGTCATAGTGTTGGATGGATTGCAGGAGAGAAAAAATGGAAACAAGGAGAACACCTAAGACTCCATTATGATAGTTCAGGAAGGACATAATGGGACAGAGCTTAATCCTTTTCAATGGGTTTAATTATCAAAGGAAGATATGCAGAGTACAGAAATAATATAAGGTTGGGAATCATAATCCTGAGTTCAAGTTCCTGTTGTGATACTTGCCAATCTTGCTTGTCCCAAATCAATCTTTCTAAGCCTTAGTTAACTCATCATTAAATAAAGCAATTAATAACTACATGGCAGAGTTGTTGGGGGGGGGTTTAGATAAAATGTGTCAACTGCCCATCACCATGCTTGGTAGAGAGGGATGCTCCAAAGTGAAAATTATACAAGCCACTTACCCTCATCACTATACATTGGTATTTGGGGGTTCCATTGAATGAATTATGATTCCAAGTTGATGAATAATAGTAATTATACTACTTTTCTATCACTGAATGCCTACTATCTTCCAGATGCTGTGGTTTATAGGAGGTTTATATTATCACTAAACCTCATTAAAGTCCAAAAAATTAGGGTCATTATCCTAATTTTTCAGATGAGGAAACTGAAGGTTACCAAAAGGTCATAGGGCTAGTAAGTGGTAGAACCTGCTGCTATCTGCAAGTATTGAGCAATCTGTTACATGGTCTCTTAATACAGAACCTGCTGCTACCTGCAAGTATTGGGCAATCTGTTGTAAGGTCTCTTAACACAGAAGATAAGAATGTCTGAGTTGTTACATATGAGTAAAAATAAAATTTTTGTAAAGATAATGTGTTTTTTGAGAGATTCAATGAGAAGAGATTATTTCAGAAATATTAAACTGAGATTAGTGAAGATTGTGAGAATAGATAGATAAGTCCCAATTAGAAATAACAGACCAGACAAGCAAGATGAAGCTGTATTCTTGGGATGCAGTTTTGAGAATTAGTAATGTTATAGCATGATGCTTAACACAATACAAGATATATAGAGACAGTTCCTACCTGATAGACTTCAAACTAAATAAGGCATAAAAGAAAAATAGGATCAAAATGCTTGATGGCCTTGGCTATTTTCAGGGAACATAATACTATATATTTAAAGAATGATTGAAGAGTTGTTACTCTCCATTTCCATCCTTGGCCTTCTGTTAGAGACATTTTACTTTTCAAAGCAAGAAAGTCAGGCAAGAAGGCAGAAAAGTATTCCACTGGTGTGAGAACAGGAATAAAATAGCCATACTGAAAAATATGGGAGGGATTCAGTGGAAGGGATTCAGTGGTCTTTTTATAAAGTTCAGCAAGTTAATAGCACCTTTATAGAACTTATGGCACTTTACATATATTGTCTCATTTTCTTTTTCACAAGAAACTTATGAAGTATACTATCAGCCATTTTGCTTATTAGAAATCCAAGGCAAAGATCTTATAAGTATCTTACCTAACCTCACACACCTAATAAATGTAGGAATTGCATTTAACATGGAACAGCTGGGCTCCTGAGTCTTGTTCTTTTAACCAGAATGCTATACTATCAACTCAAATCTCTCAAAACAATTAATTGTTCATAGAACAAACAGTAACAAAAGAAAGTACATTCCCAGTGATTTGATTCCACTTTGCAGTATATCTGTGGCTAATCAATGGAGAGGAAGGGTCTAAGTCTGTGGATATTGTTAAAGTCCACAGCTTCCCTTTGTGTATTCAAACTTGCATTTAAAATGAATATTGTGTTTTTCCCATGGCTGCTTCTCTCCATTTGCATGTATCATTACGTGTGTGTGTTTTAAGAAAAGTAATTAACCTCAGTTGACCTATGTCATTAAGAGGTATTACTAACCGCAGCAATTCCCAGAAACAGAGGCTTCTTGGCAAGAAGTAGAGAAGACTGTGCCCATATAGAATATCTGATGTGTCTCTGTGCTCCAGGTTGAATATAAATGTGTTAAGACATGTGTAAGACACAAAGAATTTCTCTCAGGGCTGCTGCTGCAAGAACACCCAGTTAGCACATATCTAATTATACTGCATATAGAGTATATTGCATTTTACCTTAATACCACGAATAGTCAGATATTTAAATCCTCATCTTGATGGAATCAGTCATTTGATACATTCTCTTCACTACTTTCAAATTAATTGCACAGTGTTTCCTTATAACATTTAATGATAGAACAATACAAAAATATGCTCAATAAGAAAGTCATGTGAAGGTAAGCTTAAAGATTTGAATAATATCAGTCACAGTTTATTAAAGGATACTTATGTAGTCCTCACAAAATAACTTCTCTTTTGCACTTGAGTTACTGAGTAAGTTCACAGGGAACTGTACTTTCATCTTTTATATTCACCTGTGTAAATAATTCCTACTAATATTTCTCAATTCATGGAATAAGTGTGGGAAAAGCTTTTTTCAACATGTCTCTTGTTTTTTTTCCAAGGCTGTAAGGGGACTTAACTCTCGGGTTTGGTGAACTGGTGGAAGAAACTGGAAGTGTTCACCTGATTTTAATTTACCCGAGAATGGTGAACTTGGCTTGTTCATCAGTGAATACCCAGAGCCTAGAACAGTGCCAGGCACAAAGTAGGTGCTTAATAAGAACTTGTTGAATGGATTTCATATCGTAGAAGGACTGGATCTGTATTGTATGATTCTAAAAATATACAGCTAGTGTAATGAATGTAAGCTTTAGGAATGCATGTCTAAAAAAGATTGGTGCTATTCAAAGGAGAGAAGAGCTTCCTCAGGAATTGGGTGGGGGGTGGGTTGAAGAATAGGCTGGACAGCATTATGGCAGTGGTATAATAAAGGGGATTTTAGCATTGGTGGTTGATGGGTACTAATTGTAAGTTTACATTTAACTGTGAATTCTGTGATGCTGTTTTGGTTCCTAAGTAAAATTAAGAAAGGAGTCCTTCAAATCGCTGTCCCCCATACTTATAAATATATTTTTTTCTGCAACCATTTTCAGAAAGCAGACCCTTTGTCAAAGAGTAACTCCTCTAGATCCTATTATTTCTTACCTCTTCTGAAGCCTTTGGACAGAGAGAGAATAAATGGTTCATCTTTAACCATAGCCTCTCTGCTGGTTCCTTACAGGTCAAGGTCTGCCTAGGGGTCTCCTGTGTTTAAAAGATTTTATAGAGGTGAGGCTTGAAAGATGAAGGGTTGTTCCAGGCAAAGGCTGGAGAACTGAATGTGAGTGAGTTGAGAAGGAGGGGCTGTGTGAGAGACAGGCAGTAGAGGGCTACTTCATGGAGGAACTTCAGGGTTATGGGAAAGAGTTTGTAATTCCATGTGAAATTCAGAGGTATTTCTTAGAAATGAAGTGTATCAGGGGTCTCCATGATGGGAAGATTACAAACTGATAGAATTCTATATACTCTTTCCATGCCAGAACAGTTCTGTTTTAAATCTGTATTATGTATTAGGGTTCCACATAAGAATTAACTTGAGAAAGGGAACTTGTTACCTTCAAAATATTTCAAAACCACTGGCATTTCATCATTTATCCCCAGATCAGGCTAAAAACCTAGGAATCATCCTTGATTCGTTTCTTTCTCACCCATCCTGTGACCAATTCATCCATAAATCCTGTCAGTTCTGCCCTCAAAGTATGATCTGAATCCAATTATTTCTAGTCTTCTCACTGCTAACATCCTAGTCCAATCCACCATCATTTCTAACCTGAAATATTGCAGTGGTCCTCTAACCAGTTTTGCATTTTCTACCTTCCTTCCCCACCATAGTGTACTCTCCATGGAGTGATCCTTTTAAAAGGATCTTCCCTTCTCACTTGGAATAAAATTAAAGCCCTTATCATGGTCTGATGGTCCATGACTACATTTCTTCTTCCTTCTCCAGATTGCTCTCTGCATGCTGGCCTCACTGACTTCATAGCTTCTTTGCAAACACTTCAAGCCTGTTCCCACTTCAGGGACCTTGTACTTACTGTTCCATTTACTAGTAACAGATATCTACATGGCTCCATCCTTCACTTCTTTCAGGTCTTGGCTTAAATATTACCCTTGCAAAGAGGTTTCTCATGACCTCCTTATCTGTTTAGACATCCCAACACCCCCTCTGTTCATCCTCTATCTTCTTACCTGGAACTTCACATTTATGCACAGATTTGTTTATTGTTCACTACTTGTCTTCCCCATCACAGGCCATCTCAATAATGGAAAGACTGTACCCCAGCACTGGTATATCCTGAATACCTAGAATAGTGCCTGGCAGAAAACAGGTGCTCAGTGAATAAATGCTGAATTAACAAATAAATGAAATCAAAGTGCTGTTCTTATTAACTACATGCTTGCTGTCATAGTAGCCATAAAGTCTTCTTGAGGTAGAAAGTGTAATCATTGTAATGCAATTTTTGTAGTTGTACAGGAAATGAGTTTTCAGAGCCTGATATATTTTTGAAGGACATGGAAAACTATAGAACTGTTCCTCATATTTTTTAAAGAAAGAAAATGACTAAATATTGTTGGTCGTGTAGCTGCGTCAGAAGTGGAGCATATCTCCCTGGTATTGTAGCATGGGAGGAGACTGTGTTGAGAGCTTACAAGATGGCAATCTTTAGATCGTCAGCAATAAAGGAGGATAAATCTTTCACTGGATCTAGAAAAAATAGATTTAAAAAATTAAAGAATTTTGGAAAACTTAAGAAATTCTTATCACCAATATTGTGATATTTTGATAAGAAACTATGTTTTATATTATATTACACTATGTAAATAGAATTTCATAAGACTAACATTTCCAGGGGAAAAAAATCTTTACATATTCCAGTAAAGGAGGAGGATACTATGCAACTCTGCCCACGCTGTGCAACTTTGCACTTGTCTATCACCTGCCAAACCAGTCATTGCTAGCTGATAGGAAGAAAATATGGATGACTAACTCATACTTGAAATTCTCCCAATTTCCCACCACTTTGCCAGTTTTTCACACTGCAGAAGTCCCTTATCATCATGACATTTACAAAATATATCTTGAGAGACTATGAGGAAAAAGGCAAGAATATTTCTTTCCAGAATCCTGTGATTTGTTTTTCTTGTCCTTGAAACACTTATCAAGACCTAATCGAATTTTTCCTTGTCATCAAAATACCAATGTCATCACCACTTAGATGTCTGTATCATTTTAAATGCTGCAACATTTAGCAATTAGCTCCTCCTTTTTACTAACCATCATTGTAAATAACTCTTGACTCACTTTCCAGTATTACCAACCATCTTCCTGCAGGAAGAAATCTCCCAAAGAAAATCAGACTACAAGTCAGCTAAATTAGACTATTTAAAACAGGGGATCTTAACCTTTTTTGTTCCATAGACCCCTTTGCTAGTCAGGTGAAAATCACAGACCCCTTCTCATAATGTAACGGCCAATAATTTGATGGCACTCAACATTGACATGTCTTTAAATTAAATTTTAAGATTATTCAGAATTACATTTTATAACTTTCCCATAATTTCAATACCTGATAACCTAACACGGTTCAACATCTGTTTAGTGATTTTTGGCAAACATTTAGAAATTTGAGTTTTCCCACAGCGTCATAAACCATCTCCGCCACCCTTACCAACCTTTTTGCAGGCAGTTATCCATTGCACTCAGAACACGCTAAATCAAAATAAAAATCATACTAAGTACACACTATACTGTGTATTACTTAATAAATATATCACACTCGCACCAACATGTCCCTGCAAGAATAATATTTTCTTGAATTTCCAATTCAAGCTCATGGACCCCCTGAAATCTTTCCACAGACTCCTTGGGAGTCCACCAACCCCTGATTAAGAACTCCTGGTTTAAAACTTCAAAATTGTTTCCCAAATTTTCTTTGGCTCTTCTTGCTTCTTATTCTGGATCCAAAATATGTGAATTGTTTGCTTTTTGTCAATTTTATTGATTTTTTTCAAGTGATAGTGAAAAATGCTATTAGTTGGTGAGTTCTCTTTGATTTCTAAAAATATTGCACAATCATCTTATTTACAAAGGTGTTTTCATGATCATGAGAAGTTGTTTAACATACATGCAAGGAGTAAAAGGGGCAGGATGTATTTAACGGGTATTAAGTGGCCAGAGAACTTTTATCTTTCAGGGCCAGTCAGCTGATACATCTACTGAGAAATCTTTCCTGTACCCATTTCTGTCCCTTTTTCCAACAGCTTTCATTGCTTAAACCTCTATATTTTCCTATCACTAAGCTAGGTACAGCTATTATTTTCCCTAAGACATTATAGTTTTTTTATCTTATATTTTTCTACTCCACCATCTGCCCCTTGAATACACAGCTCAGGTCTTTTTAATTTTTTTTTTAAATTGTGTATACCCAGTGTTTGGCATGTATTAGGGTCTCAACAAATGGCTCCTAAATATAATTGAATGATGTGTAACAGAAGGACATATAACAATCCTCTTGCCAGCCTGATCAATCATCCCATTACTCTGGGCTATGTTCCAAGTTCACTATCAGAGCCTTATCTAGAAACACTTGACACATTTACTTGAATAAACCAATTGTCATATTATTACTATGCAGCTTTGGGGGCCTTTACCATGTACCTAATAACCACTTACATAAAACTGTGGGAGAGAACAAGTACTAGATAAACTGACCTAGTTGTAGTTCAGAGAAACTAGAATAATATCTGAGTTTACAAGGCTTAGACCAACATTTGGTGCTGTATCAACAAGTAAAATATGAACTGTGGTTTGAAAAAAGAAGACTTTAAGTTATAAATATATATTTAATTTTAAACTCAGTTTCCATTTCCTCAGGGGATTACTGTGTTTTTAAAAATGACATATTTGGCAACTTTAGAAGAACAATGTAATATTGTCTGGAAAGCAGCCAATTACAGTTAGATCAGAGAAGTTGAGAATTAGTCAACCAAAGCTAAACCAAGAAATAATTATTCTATAGTAGCATAAATGCTTTTTGGTGACATAACTTTAGAAAAATCACACACACACATACCAACTAGAAATGAAATATGATGTCAGTATATCTCGGTGATGAACTGATCCAATTCCACTTTTACAAGTGAAGAAACTCAAGTACTGGGAGATTAAGTTAAAAAGAGGCAGAATACAGTGCCACAATGAAATGAGTAAGTGTGCCAGATTAGTGATTACTAGTAGGTTTAAGTCATGTCAAACAAAAATACAGGCAGAAAAAAATTTCTAAATGTGAATTTAAATCTTAACCCTTTTTAGTGATCTCACTTGACTCTTTAATAATGTCATCCGGAGAATATCTGGAAGTTGTGTTTGGTGATTAAGAAGGTTTTATTTAAGTGTGTGGATATCTTTCTCATTGCATGACTGTCCTCCTGCGACTTCTACAATCCACCTGAATCATATATGCTTACATGTATGTTTAACTCCTTAAAAGGGTAAAGATGCATTAACTTTGAGAAGTCTGGAAAAATAATAATTTGGGCATCAGGAGACTATCTTACATACCTTGATCCCATGAATTATTCATAATTTATTATTTTTTTATTCTCATCAAAAAACTATAAATTTTCCAATCTATTTCTATCACAACAAATGATCATATTTTACAGGATTTTGAACAACTTTATTCGTAGGATTTCACATTAAGATCAGTAATAATCTAAAAGATCAACCTGAGACGTGGTGGGCTGGGCTATGCCTTACATCATTGTGCCTAGATGAGAACATAATACCACTCATGCCATTTGATGCACAAATATATAATGAAGGTGGCCTATTTCTGCATACTTTTGCTTAAACTACATTGGTTAGAACACTAATTTGATGTAAAAGCCTCCATTTTAAAAGAGTTCTTTAAAAGAAACTATTTCGATTACTCCAATATGTTAAAATATACCATCTTAACAGGTCAAGATTGAATTATCTCTAGTACCCCTCTAATAAGTGATTGTCATATGTCTAACTGCCAGCCAACTTTGACATTACTAATCATAGAACTCATTATAACTAGTTATTGGGAGAGGGCAGGCTTTCTCATCCATTTATTTAGGGATGATTACGGTGCTTATCATCAAAGAGCTTGCCTCTGAAAAAGGGCATAGCTCTAGACTTAATTGCTAATCTACTCAGGTAGCACTTTTGTGGAGGATGTTATAGGTTATGTTTGGCCTCTTTTTTTTTTTTTTTTAAAGATTTATTTATTTTATTACATATCTCCCCTTCCCCCCGTTGCGGCGACACGCCGAGAGTGGTCACTGAGCAGGCGCGGCTTTCCCCGCTTGTGGGCGGTCTCTGCGTCCTTTCACGGCCGGCGCTTGCTTCAGTTCGCGGGTGGCTGGCTGCACTCCATTCGCGGGTGACCTGCCCTGCCCATGGCGGCTTTTGCCCTGTCCGTGGCAGCTTCTTGCCCTGCCCACTGCGGCTCCGGCCCGCCCATGGTGGCTTGCCATTCTCAAGGTGGTCTGCCCGCTAGGAGAGGTCCCCGGGAATCAAACCCGGGGCCTCCCATGTGGTATGCCGGTGCCCTATCCACTGGGCTATCGAGCCGGCCCCTTTTTGGCCTCTTAATAAGAATATTTGTGAGACTGTCTAGAGAGAAATGTGAGACTGAGCTTTTTTCCTGACTCTGGAAATGTAATTTGTCTGCTATATCTAGATAGGTTAAGTCATAAGACAGTATTAGCCTTTTTTTAGACCCAGGAAAAATATAAGTGGGAACGGGAGCTGAGGGAACTTAGAAGGAATTTTTTTCTGCTACAGCAACTGAAATACATCTCTTATTAAAAACAAAATTTCAAGCTGGGAAATATTCATTGCTTTTCCATGACTATTTTTTTCAATGGCTAGTTCATCCATCAGGCCAGTTATTTTCCATTGCAGGCACTTCACACACATTACTTTTGCTGGAAATAGACTTCCAACAATTCTACATGTGGCAGGTTTCTTCTTCTCATTCTTCATGTCTTAGCATAAATGTTGCCTTCTTAGAGGGACTATGTATTTGTATCTTATTCACTGTATATCCAGAATCTATCAGTGCATAAAACAGGGTAGATATTTATGAAAAATTAATAACTCTTGAATTTTAGAATTCTTTAGCCTTTGTATGCAAGCAATTTTCCTGTGTTTAGGGTTTAGACTTAACTTATTTCATTCATTCATCATTCATTCATTCAATCATTCATTCCTTCATCCAAAGAGCAACAACATTTATGTCAGGAATTATGCTTAAGTCATATAAAATCTATTATTTTTCTCAAATGAGCTTATCATTTCTGAAAAAACTATTCATATAGTTCTTTAGGAATTAAGGAATACTTTCATATAGAACTTTTACTTTAATCCTCACAACAACCTTGAGATTTGGGTGATATTAATTTAAGAGATGAGGGCTTCTTAGGATCAGAGACATAAAGTTAACACCAGACTGACAATAGCTCATCACCAGAGAAAAGAAACTCATTTTATAGTTAAATATGTCTATAATTGTTTAAAAGTCTCCTTTACTATGATGTAGTTTTATGGTACAAGACTTGGAAATCATCCCCATAAATCTGACAAAATTTGATCCTTGTCATTTCTTGCTTCTTGTAGGAATCAAGATGCAGTAATGAAATGGACCAAACAGCAAATTAGGGAATGAGAATTTAAAAATTAGAGTAAACAAAATATCCACAACTAAATAATCAAAGTTCTTATTGTAGTTTTTGGAAGTGACAGCTTCAATTAAGGGTGAAGAGGAAGGCATTACACATAGCACATTAGTACCTTTATAGTTTTGCTTTTTGTGTGTGTGGTACCAATCTTAGCAGTTGCATTTATTAGGGTGGGAGGGAGTGTGGACTATAATGTGGACTTTAGTCCACACTTAGTGGCAGTGCTTCAAGATGTGTTCATCAATTGCAATGAATGTGCCTCACTGGTGAGGGATGTTGTTGATGTGAGAAGGTGTGGGGGTGTGGGGAGTCAGGGGGGTGGGAATTCCCTATATTTTTTTATGTAACATTTGTGTAATCTAAGTATCTTTTAAAAAAATCATATGAACACTTATTAGTGACACAACTAAAATAAAATGAGTCAAAGTAAAAGGGCATAAAACAGACTTTCCATTTGAAAATCAGAACCAAGTGTAAGGACAACAAATTGCTCTTTCTTTGACATCATTATCTATTGGAAACACCTTCTCTTATTCTTGCAATCCTCATCTTCTAAATCATGGATATCGAAACAAAGGAGGCATTAATCACATCTAATCAATCACTCAACAAAACTCCAGGATTAGAACTATATCTATCCCTCATCATCTCTCTCTAGGAGCTTCACAATGACCTCTAAAGTGGTCTCAGTGCCTGCACTCTTGTTCTTATCACCATCCTTATTCACACCACCGTGATTATTCTAAATTCTTAGTCTAATTATAACTTTTGTTGGCTTCCTCTCTCCTGAAAAGCAAATTTCAAGTTCTTTACCTTGGTTTATGTGACTCTGCATGAGCTGGTCCCATCAAATCTGCCTTACCATATCCTCTTTCCTGTTTAGCAGTGCTGTGAACTATTTGTAAACCTTGAGCGTACTTTGACAAACCATAACCTTTTGGAGGGCATAAGCCATATTTTATTTATATTTATATTCTTTATATTTTTATTGCCAGAACTAATTACTGAGTAGTGACTGCTGTTTCACACATCTAAACCACATACCTCCCCACACACATACACACCATACCCACCCTTATTCCCATACTATATGCTATTCACCCCATCCTTTCCTTTTTTTTCTAGCTGGAAAACTTTTATTCCTCAAAATTTTAATCATGTCACCTTCTTAGTAAAATCTTCTGATTCTCACAAACCCACGGATATTAACTACTTTTTCTTCTTGCACAAACTTTTATTTTGACACATTTAACACTATATGTTAATCACTTGTTTTCATGTCTGTCTCAGCTTTTAAAGCATCTTAAATTTTTACAGCTCTAGGGATCTAGAACAGTTTCTGAAATGTTATTAGTATGAAGTAAGCACTATTTAAGAGTTACCCTACTTAAAGAAACAAAGTTTACGATACAGATTTGTTACCTAAAAACATTAAAACTTTTACAAAAATGCTCAATTGCAATATATCACAATATTGGATTCTATTTGGGAATTCAGAAAATAAAATAAATAAATGCCAACTTTCAAGTTGTAAAAAAAGAATGCCCTAAGATGTTTTGGGAAGGGCAGGCAGGAGAGGACACAGGAAAGAGTATAATGGAAATGAAGGTGTTTATGGGGATTCAGGGCTTATTCCTAATAAGTACAATTCACAACTGGTCATTTCACTGGGAGGTGCTAACTAAATGCAAAGAAATCATGTCTTCAAAGTAATGTTACCACTTTAAAACAAGACATTAAGAAATTTTTAACATCATTCAAAAGTAGTCATATTAAAATCTTTTAATTTTATTCAAGTAAAACTGGTGAGATTATGATGTAACTTTATTGCTAAGAATTCCCTTATTTTACTGACAGGAAAATGTTATTTAAATTAACATTTTATTAAGTGAGTCTTGATATTTCACTTTACAACTTCTGAATTGCCCAAATCCCAAACAAAATGCAGTAGACGATATCCTTATTTGAATTTCAAAATTATTAGATCTTTAATGAAAAGTTGTGCCTTGATTCTGGTGTGAGAGGTGGTGATGCGAATTAAAGCCCCCTGTTCTTTTCTAGATCTAAGTATCCTACTACTATTTAGCAGTATAAACTATTTTCTAAGAGGAACATAGTAAATGAACAGAGTCGACTCGATAAATTTTTATTGCCTTATTTTTTGTTTCAATTATCACAGACCAGTTGAATTTTCAGAAGTTGAATACCCACAAGTTGAATATCAAAGAAGACAACAATTTTGGGACCCTATTCGGCTAGCTCTTTTCACATTAGCAATTGCAGCGATTATAGGAATTGCTATTGGCATTGTTGCTCATTTTGTTGCTGAAGGTAAGTATCCAGGTCACATTTCTATTGCCTAAGTACTGTGTGACATAGTATTTTGAAATTCTTTACTGTGTAAAAAATATTTACTAGATATTAACATTTTAATTACTTCTCTTTTATTGATGTTAAATTATTATTTAGTCCAGCATTGAGCACTGTGTTACATATTTCTACCCAGTGAAGCTTGCAATACACATTATATGGATAGCCACATATGAAAAAACACATATTAAAAAAGAGAAAGAATGAAAGGATTATCTCCAGAATAATCACATCATCTGCTCAGTTTACTGTATTTTTCTCGAAATAAATATATTAATGAATTATCCTCCCCAAATCTGATGATATGAGAAAGATTATCAGAAAGATATATCTTTAAAAGGCAAAAGAATAAAACATTTTTGAAGGAAAAACAAATTGTTTCATGACTGAGGGAAGAAGGAAAACTTAAATTTAGTTCCTAATTATAGGCAAAAATGAATAGCCAGTAACACAGTTAAACCAAATGAAAATCAAAATCCATTTACTTAAAAAATATATTTACCTTTTTTTTTTTTGGTAATTATATTTGTGGTCACTTGTGACTGTGACTTTAAAATTTTAAGAAATCATATAACTCAAAACAATACACCACATTTGAAGGACCTTTCAGGAATAGGTAAAATATTGCCCAAGACTCCTATTCTACCAACTTAATTCATTTGGAAAATGATAATATCCATTTCTTATAACCTCATAAAATAAAAGCCTAAACAAGTTACCCTCTGCAATTTTTAGCTTTCTTATTAATATATGCTTTGACATATAGGTAATGAAATGGGTGTGGTTTTTAAATGCTCCCCACACCCCAATGCTGCAGTTGTTCAAAAGAGAACAAATGAAGAGATAAAAGAATAATGTAAAAAAAAGAA
>PVKH010013564.1:0-16803 GCA_004027955.1 Chaetophractus vellerosus | reverse complement strand
ATAAATTATTATATTCAGTTTAACATCAAGGAACTAAATGCACAAAAATTAAATATTAATGTTCCCAATTGGCCTCATGTCTCTTACTTCCTCCTATAGTAACTCATAGCAGACTTTATTTTAAAAGTAAACCAATAAAAACTCTGGCTGTGGTTACATTTCCTGAGCAAAGCTATCCTGACAACCTAGTCATTTATCCTTTGCAATAAACACCTGCAATATCCACCCATGAGGATATAATATGTCACAGTTTTAGAAAAATTTTTAATTTACGTCAACCAACAAATATTTATTGAGCTTCAACTATAAGCAACATAGGTATGGCAAAGTAAGTACTGAGTTTTCCCCAGACATTTCCCATTTCATTTTTTAAAAATAAGGATCATTCATTTAACATAAAACGTCAATGGAATTTAATTATTATATAGACTGATAAGGCTTCTAGCACCAATAAATTCACAAATGAGAAGAAATTCTTTGTTTTAACCACTCCCGCAAATGCAGGTTCAAAAATGTGGTTACTGTGACCAAAGGTCAAAACAGAAGTGTGCCAACAGGCCCTGCCCTCAGAGAAAAGCCAGCAGAGCTGAGAAGACAAGTATACATTGGCACACTTAGAACACAATATAACACCACTCCACCACTCCAGCGCAAAGTGGTGAGGAACAGAGAGACTGTGCAAGGCAGCTTGGGTAAAGGGTTGAAGTGGACTGTATAAAATATGTGAGATTTGAATAGTAGAGAGAGGAAATGTGACACACACTCGTGTTTGTCTACCAAACACCCATTCATGCCTTTCTGGCAGCGCCTCAGTTGGTTCAAGTCTCCCCTCCCTGACATGACTCAGCTCCATGAATAAATTGCCATTGGTCTTAACCAATCATGCTAAACCCATTCCCCTAGCCAGTGACTGATTTAGGGGTGGAGCCTGTGACCCTCAGTGCTGGTCAAAGAATTAAGAGGAAGTCTGCTTGGTACTTCTGGGAAAGATGGCTTTCCACCAAAGGAGGAAGGGGCTGGTTCTCTTTTTCCTCTTGAGCTACTGTGAACTGAGTTTTATTATTTTCAAAGGTACCCCAATTGCCTAACCAAAAACCATTCTTCTCTTCTTATCTAGTAACAGACCCTGATTTTATTCCAGAAAATATAACATGCCCAGTTCAAAGGTCACATTTCCCAGCATTCCCTCCTTGCTAAGTGTGCCCATGTGACTATGCTAATAATCAGTGAGATGTAAGCAGAAGTATTGGATAGTAAGTTCAAGATGGCTTCTTAAAGGAAGCTGGCTACTGGGAAATATTCCCCTCTCTCTTTCCCCCTTTGTCCTGTTGCTGAGAATTTGGTCATGATGAAATGGAAGCTACACATTAAGAATTGCAAAGGAGAGCACTGGGCCCTGCATCCCTGCTGGCTTTGTGAAGCACCATAGTAGCTTCAGGTTGCCAAGCTGCAGATTTCTTATATATATATATATTTTAAACCCATATGTGTCTAAATAACAGAAAACTCAAGTAGCTTAGAGTCCAACCCAAGCTTGACAAAGGACTTCAGGAAAAGAGAGACCGTCAAGCACTAGTAAAAGCAGCACAGTTAAAGATAGTGCACTAAATACACAAGGACACAGGTAAGATAAGAATGTTTCTAAAATCGCAATTTATAATAAAAACATAGAGTAAATAAAACTTGATCAATAAGGGATTAGTCAAGTAAAATGTGACGCATCCAAATCTGACATACTACATATTAAATTATGATTAAAACGACATCTATTAATATGGAAAGATTATGATACACTAAATGACAAATACAGTGCAAATAGTGTACATATTAAGATTCCATTTTTTAAGAACTGCATTCCAGAAAAGTCTGGAAGGATATACAATAAAATGTTAACCATAGCTATTTCTCAGTGGTGAGATAGTGGATGATTCTCTTTTCTCTCTTCTTTATATGTCTTTCTATGCATCCAGATTTTTAAAATTGAGCATCCATTAGTTTTATGATCAGTTTTTAATAAGCCAAGTGTGCCTGCGATACAAGCACTTCTAGTATCTTCAACACGATATTTTTTGATATATACATGTAGTTCAAACTAACAGACAGCAGAAAATAATGAACACATTCTGGAATTAAAGGTTCTACTAAAGCATACAATATTGTGTTTTTTTTTGTTGTTGTTTTTTTTTTTTAAGATTTATTTATTTTATTACATATCTCCCCTTCCCCCCGCTGCCGCCGAGAGTGGTCACTGCGCAGGCGCGGCTTTCCCCGCTTGTGGGCGGTCTCTGCGTCCGATCACGGCAGGCGCTTGCTTCAGTTCGCCGGTGGCTGCCTGCGCTCCATCTGCGGGCGACCTGCCCTGCCTGTGGCGGCTCTTGCCCTGTCCGTGGCAGCTTCTTGCCCTGCCCACGGCGGCTCCGGCCTGCCCATGGCGGCTTGCCATTCTCAAGGTGGTCTGCCCGCTAGGAGAGGTCCCCGGGAATCGAACCCGGGGCCTCCCATGTGGTATGCCGGCGCCCTATCCACTGGGCTATCGAGCCGACCCCAATATTGTGTTAAATAAGTATAGCTTGGCCAAGAGTAGATAATACATGAAAGAAATGATTTAGCTTATTTTCTTGCTAGAAAATTCAAACATGCTAGTAGAAATCAAACACATTGCCATTTATTTATGGTAATTAATATTTTCAGTCAAAGAACAAATTATTAGCTTTGATTTAAATAAATAAATCAACCAGCAAACTGCTTTCATTTGTTTCTATTTATTTATTTATTATATTATCATTATATATCCCCCCCTTTCTGCTTGTTCTTGCTGTGTTCATTCTTGCATTCTTCTGTGTCTGCTTGTCTTCCCCCCATTGTGGCGACCCACCGAGTCAGCTCACCACGCTGCGGCCTTGCCTGCTCGCAGGCGGCTTGTGCTGCTCACAGGGGCCTGTCCTGCCCATGGCGGCCTGCCCTGCCCGTGGCGGCCTTGCCCTGCCATGGCAGCTTGCCTTCTCAAGGCAGTCTGCCTGCTCAAGGAGGCCCCGGGAACCGAACCCACTCCTGGGCTGCTAAGCACTTTAGGACAAAGTTACAAAGCCATTTGTTGCCACTAAAATTTTATATTTATCGAGGTTTTAACTGGGACCCTTCTATTCTTCAGCAATTTTTTTGCTCTTTTCAGATTGACCCAATCAATGTAGTGTTGAGTCACTACATTCCAACAGACTGTGATAACTATGGTTTCTTTTTACCCAGCAAGCCTTCCGCCCTCCCTTCTTCTGCTTCTTTGTGGGACTTCTCCACTCAATGTAGTCCTAGCAGGGGTTAAGTCCCAGGCTGGACCATATCATCGTGAACAAAGTAATTGGTTCAAGGAGAGGCATACAAGGCAAGTTTGGCAAATCAGAGACCTAATTTTCTGCTGAAGGCAGCAAGGAAGGCTTTAGATCTCTGTTTTGGATCTCAAGATGCAAAGATGTGTACTTGGGGCCACGAAAGGTTATTTTTCCCCTATATGAAGACAGCCCATTTGTAACAGACAAGAAAGAAGCCAAATAACAAAATTAAAGACAATGAAAGCCACACACAAAAAAACGGAAAGCATGTGAAAATTAATGATAACTTTTAAACTACTAGATTCGGTACTAACTAAAGCCAACTCCAGCTCTAGACTTTCTAGTTCCACATGAAACAATAAAACAAGAGGATTTCTGTCAAATAGAGAGCATATTCAAGCTGTCCATTTTCTACAAACCAGAAGTGACCTACAGTGGTCCTCAAATGCATGCTTTCTTGAAACTTCTTTATGCCAAAATCAATCTCACACCAGCCTACTGAAATGATTCCAAAAACACTAAAGAAGGCCTTTTCTCAATTTATGGCCATGTGCACCTCTCTCCAGTGTGTCATCTCCAGTGTGTCAATGTTGAGCCATTCTTCCTTTGTGAAATATCTCTTCCCTGATGGCTCCTGAGGCATAGCTCTGCCCTAGTTCCCCTGTTTCTCTGGCACTTGATCTTCTTCGCACACCCCCATTCAAGTGTTTCCCAAGGAGCTGTCATTGGCCTCCTTCTCCTTTCTTCTATCCTCTCTCCCTTGGCAATCTCCTTCAATCTAATGCTTCTAGCAATCACTTCCTAATACAAGACTCCCAAATATATACTCATGACACTAACTCATCTCTTTTCTGGACTCCATTATTAAATTTCCAGATGCTCTCACCCACACCCCACCTAAACTCAATATGTGTATTCAAAACTGAATTTTATAATGGCCCTTGTAAAACAATTTCTTTTTCAGGAGAGGCATACAAGGCAAGTTTGGCAAATCAGAGTCCTAATTTTCTGTTGAAGGCAACAAGGAAGACTTTAGATCTCTGTTTTGGATCTCAAGATGCAAAGATGTACCTCTAAATTTTTTGAAAGATATCACCAAACTTTAGTGTTGTCTATATCACCCTCATCATCTCAGCTAAGAAATCCTCTTGATTCTATTTCCATAGCATCTTGTGCATAGGTTTCCTCCTCCCTCTCACTTCTACTGGCCTTGTTCAGATTCTCATATTCCCACCTGGATTATTACCATTAGCTTCTTCATTAATCTTCCTTCCCTCTGCTATGAGATTACATATATTGAAGTTCTTATCTGTTCAAGTCATTCCCAAGTTCAGAAACCTTCAATAGCTATGCAAAGGCTTAAACTCCTTAGCCTGCCAAATAAGGCCCTCAGTCTAGCCCCAAACTTCGTAGGTTTCTTTCTCATAATTTCCTTTCAAGAATTCAGAACTCCAGCCAACCCTAACAAAGGACTGATTCTACCACCTATCCCAGTATGTCTCCGTATCTTCGCTTGAGCTCCTTTTTTCCATATCTCCTCATGAATAACTCCTACTGTCCCTCAAGGCTTTTCAGAAATGCCAACTCTTTGATGAGGTCTTCCTTAATCTTTCTTGCTAGAAGTAATTCCCCTTCTCCTTTGAACTCTCATAACTCTAGTACACATTTTATCTCCCTTGAAGGCGAGAACCCCATTTAATTCAGCACTAAACACAGTACTTGGTCTAACAAAAGTTTTTTAAATTAATTGTCTAATAAGTCTTACCTGATCTTCCCCACATCTATAAGAGTACAGTCAGACCTGGCATTGAAATCAGGCTCTATTATAAACAAGCTACATGACCTTTGGCAAGGCCACTTAACCTCTCTGAGGAAAGCTTCAGCCTCCTCATCAACAAGAAAGGAATAAATACAGCCCACAGAATTTTATGAATTAAAAAAGAATACCAGGAGGGCCTACTTGGCGCATAGTAGGCTCCCAATTAACAGAAGCTCCAGTTCCAAGCTCTTTTCACTCCTACTCCCTGATCTGAGAGCTCTCCAAATGGCATGAATCAGACAATATTCCTCTACGAACTCTCTATGTACTTCCCCACAGTAAGGGTGGTGGATCTTTGCTACCAAGTCATCTTACCAGTGGGCTATGAAGTAGAATAAGAAAATACTTCTAAAGAATATAATATTAGCAACTGAGGAACTATTTTGGTTTTTCTGGAAAATCACTGAAGTCAATAGAGCTTATCTGAGAAGGCTTCATCAAGGGAGTAAACATTAAGTCAAACTTTAGTTTGGAAGCAAAGGGAATTCCTTATAAGTATTAGAAGAGAACAATAGTCAGCTGTACTTTCTACAGCTCTAAATGACCCAGAAGGACGGTTTGAGACTATTTATACATCTCATAGATATAAAAAGTGATAGGATATAGTGGATATGGCATTGAACTATGCAGGTCTAATTCTAGCTCAGTTACTAACTTTGGTATCTTGGGCAAGCCATTAATCTACTATTGGGCCATGATATTCTTATCTGTAAAATGGTATGACTACTATTATCTACAAAAACCTCATTCTAGGAATAATTACTTGCTAATAAATTTTTTCAATGAGCATAATGAGGGAAATCTGGGGCAGCCAACTACCTCTGACACTTAGGACTACAGGTGATAGTGAATGGACAGCCCCTAAACTTTCCTCCAATCCCGAGTCTCTCAAGGCAACAGTAGATTTTGGATGTTAAGAGGAAAACCTTGAATCAGACCAATATGCATTCAAATCCTTGCTCCTACTTATTACATGACCACAGTAAGGTGTTGGTTTTTTTTTTTTTTTTTTTGTCTGTTTGTTTGTGGGTTTTTTTTTTTTTGTCTCTCTAAAGCCTTTGTGTCCCCATCTGTACATTGATAAAAATAAATTCTATCTTCCTCATAGAAGTCTTGTGAACATCAAATCAAGTAGTTTGTATTACGCTTTTAGCATAAATTAAACTCAAAAAATGTCGGCTGACATTATCTCTATTGTGCCCTAAAATAATTTCCCTTTGCCAGGTTTGAGGAATTTTAATCATCTGTATTAATTCAGGTAGAGACTATGAAAAAAGTAGTTTCATAAATTGGAAATGACTGAGACACAGCAAATCAATGCAACTTGAGATCCTGGACCAGGATTTTTTTTTTCTTTTGCTATAAAGGACATTAGCAGGACAGCTGTTAAATCTGAATAATAATTGTAGGTTACATGATAATATATATCACTGCTTCTGAGTTTGACAATTATACTATGGTTACATAAGAGAATATCACTATGGTTTTGGAACAAACGCTGCAATATTTAGGGTGTTATGTCTACACTTTACTATCAAATGATTCAGAAAATATCTGTATATATATTTTCCATATATATGTATATATGTATGTGTGTATATTTATATATGGAAAGAGAGAAGAATGATAAAGCACATACGGTGTAAACATTTGGGGAATCTGAGTGAAAGGTATGTGAAAATTCTTGCAACTTTTTGTAAGTCTAAAATTACAAAAAGCTGACAATAAACATGTTGCTTATTGAATGTTAACAGCAAGCAAGTAAACAAACAAACAAGGAAATAAACAGAGTACTGGCAAAATTCAACTATTTATAACTACTTAGGTTTTTTTTTTACTTAGTTTTGACCCACTTCTGTTTGTATTTCATTTTAAATCTCCTGTTCAAATTATTTACTAGTCCCCTTTTGTAAAGTAATGCCTCCATTTAGAATTAATTGTCCTGAGGAGGAAAAATACCACGAGTAATCTTAAACTAGTACTCAAGAGACCTAAGCTTCACTTTAGCAATGTGGAGTTTTCCAAAGTCAAATTACACTTTGAGGTGAATGGAATTATCCTAGCCATATAGTATATATTAAACAATAACTATGCAAGTGCCAACACTAGCAATGGCTTCTACTGCTGTTGCAACAGCTAAGCCCAAAATAACATCCTCGGGGACTTTTCTGTAATAGCCTATGGAAAAGTAGTTGGATATTCCTTCTGCTGTTTTTGGCAAAATCATTTTCACAACTCCAAATTTCAGCCATTCCCCAAATGGCTACAAATGCCCTGACAAGTCTAAAAGAGGGCTGTCACGTCAGACAAACAGATCTTGCCAATGCTAAATGAATGCTTTCCAAAAATTCTGACTTTCCTTTTACATTTCTAAATTCAAACCAACTTCAATTCCAAGAAAAACGTTTTCCCTAAACACACACACACACACAAACACACACACGCGCAGAAAGACTGTTTAAATGATTAGTGAAATTTACCTTACCACACATGGATATAGCATTTTATGGTTACAAAGCACTTTTATACATATTATCCCATTTCCCTTTACAATAGTCCTGTGAGAAGCAGACAAGACAGCTATCACTCCCATTTTAAAGACAAGGAAAGTGAGGTGCAAAACTCATGAGATTTCCCAAGACTTCAGACCCACCAAATATTAAATTTAGGGACCAGATCCCAAGTCTGTATATTCCCAGAGATAGGGGGTAAAGGAAGGAAATCACTGGGTAAAGATGTTTATGAGCTATAAAACTTTCAAAAGTAAGCTAAATGTGAAAATGAAACAACTGGCATACTCTAAAGTATGTTTCACTGAAAAAGCTGGATGAAATATTTCCCTTGAGAATATATACACATCACTCAAAGTGTTGCAGAAAGTACAGGGCTCTAGAGACCTGACTTCAAGTCCCAGGAACACTGCATAACAGGCACATGACTTGAACGAGGCATTTAACCTCTTCAGTTCAGCTTCTACCTTTGTGAAACTAACTTGTGGCATGAGAGTTAACTGAGAACGGACTTCAGTACAACATAAAACTTTATACACATGCTGTTTGCCATCATATCTCTATAAAATTAATGTTTATGCCTTAAACAGACGAGCTCTCTGTCCTCCCTGGCTCAGTGAAAGGCATCCAGTCAGTCATTCAGGGCAAAAACCTTAGTCTCCTCCCTTTCACTCACCCCTCACAGTAGATTAAACTTCTTCAGGATAAAGTCTTAACTCATCCCTTTCATGATCTGGCCATTTCTCCTGACAGTTCTCTATATTCACCCTTCAATCTAGCCATAACCAACCCTTCATATGTCCTCTTCTGAAATTCCATTTCCTGTGCCTTTGCACATGCTATAAAGTTCTTCCTGGAATACCCTCCCCGCCCATACTCATATCCAGCTAATTTCTACACTCCCTTCAAAACTCAGCTGAAACTATTCTGGGAAGCCTTTTTCAAATTCTACAGTTTCAAATAGATACCCTGCTTCTAGGCTTCCACTGACCCAGCATCCAGTTCTACAGTAGTCTTCAGGCTGCACCAACTATAAGTTCCATCTGTCTCTCTAGGTCAACAGTGTCCAGCAGAATTTTCCTCAATGATGGAAATGTTCTATATCAGCACTGTCCAATACAGCAGCCACTAGCTACACAAAGCTACCGAGCCCTTGAAATGTGGCTGGCACAACTAAGGAACTGAATTTTAAAGTTTATTTCATTTTAATTACTTTAAATATGAATTTAAATAGCCACATGTGGCTAGTTGCTAAGATATCAGAAAGCACAGCTCTAGACAGACTGCCAAATCTTTGAGACCATGCTTACTTGTCTCAGTATCACTACTACCTTCCACAAGGACTGGCATAAGTAGAATTCAATGCTTGTTGCAAGAATAAGTGAATGTATACATATCTATTCCATAAAACTACACCAAACATTCTGGATTACCATATCAAATTTGGCCAAACCCGGTCACATCTTGTAAAGCACACTTCATTAGCTCTCGTGGGAAAAACCCTCAGCAAATAATTCATTTCTACTCAGGGCACTTCAGCTCCACAAACACTCCTAAATGATTTCCAGATGATTTCTGGACAAACGTTTATGCTGTTTATGAAATACTGCAATAGTCATGGCAGCATCATTTTGGAATGTCAAAATCAACATGGACTTTTTAACCATGCTTACATTAACATGAAAAACAAATTCCCCTGAATGCCTGACATAAACCCAGAATATTAAAGACTATTTTGAAATATTCTTTAAAATTAACCATCAGCTCTCCTAACTGAATTCATTTTGAAAGAGAGAATAATTCTAAAGTCTTCATGTAAAATTAAAAAGGAATAGGTAAAAGAGCTTAAAGCTTGACAAGGGCAGGGACTTCAAATACATTGCTCACCCCTTTTTAATTCAATTAAAATTTTAATTAAAAATTAACAACTTTTTATTAAAAATAATTGATGTTCACTATAGAAAAACAAACAAAAAAAACACAGGGAAATGGATTTGGCTCAAGTGATTGAGCTCCCTCCTACCAAACGGAAGATCCCGGGTTCGGTTCCCGGTGCCTCCTACAAAAGACAAGCAAGACAGCAAGCTCGCATGACAGGCTGGCATGATGAGCTGATGCAAGAAGATGACACAACAAGGAGACACGAAGAAGAAACACATTGAGAGACACAACAAAGCAGCGAGCAGAGGTGGCTCAAACGATTGAGCGTCTCTCTCCCACATGGGAGGTCCCAGGTTCGGTTCCCAGTACCTCCTAAAGAGAAGACAAGCAGACACAGTGAGCACACAATGAATGACACAGAAAGCAGACAGTGATTGCAAACAACGGGGGGGGAGGAGAATAAAAAAATAAAATAAATCTTAAAAAAAAATACAGAGGCAAAAAGAAAATAATATACACTTAATTCTTCTACCCAAAGATAACATTTAGCAAATATTCTACTGCTTTTTATTTACCTATATACTTTTAAAATATTAAAATAAATATTTACATAACACTCTCTGTTTCATGTAGTTTTTAAAGTATTTAACATAAATTAATTCATTTTGTCTTCACCAGATGACTACCAGGGAAGGATTATTCTTATCTGCATGTTATAGATGAAGAAATTGAACACAGGGAGACTAAATAACTTGATCCAGTTCCCAAGTCTCTAAGTGGCAAATAATCAGTTAGTTTTCGCTGTGGGATGAAATTAGGCTCAACTTATTTCTCCTTAACTTTATCAACTCCTTAACTGCTCTTTCAATATTATATCAGAAGCAGAGCACACAGCCTGTAGTATGTATGTCTTATTTTTAAGTCCTGTTCCTCATTCTGGAGGAGGGACTAAGCAAAGATAGGAGGCATTCACACAACTTGGGTCTAAAACAATAGCTGGGCTGTATGACACAATCTGTAATGTGAATTAAGATTCCTTTGGGGCTATATTTCTTTGATGTTCTTAGTATCAAACTGCCACCTTCTTACCTCCACATATTACATAATCCATTAACTTGGTTTTTCACAGCCTATATTTAATTTGATTCACGTCCTATTTTATTTTTTCATCTGGATTTTGAAAATATAATACATAGCTCCCCATTCCTTTAAGATCTAAAAGTGACTATTTCAATTATTAATTTTAAAACAACTGCAGAGCACAAAACAGAATAGAAATTAAAATTTTTTTTTTTAAACAGTAGTAAAAGGGAAGTGGATATTGCTCAAGTGATTGGGCTCCCATCTACCATATAGGAGGTCCAGGGTTCGATTCCCAGGGCCTCCTGGGGAAAGGCAAGCTGGCCCGCACGGTGAGCTGGCCCGAGTGGAGAGCTGGCGCAGCAAGATGACACAACAAAAAAAGACATAGACAAGAGACAATAAGAGATGTAGCAGACCAGGGAGCTGAAGTGGCGCAAGAGACTGAGCACCTCTCTCCCACTCTGGAAGGTCCCAAGATTGGGTCCTGGGGCCACCTAAAGAGAAGACAAGCAGACACAGAAGAACACACAGAGG
This sequence comes from Chaetophractus vellerosus, assembly GCA_004027955.1. Classification (NCBI taxonomy): domain Eukaryota; kingdom Metazoa; phylum Chordata; class Mammalia; order Cingulata; family Chlamyphoridae; genus Chaetophractus; species Chaetophractus vellerosus. The sequence goes on along the minus strand of PVKH010013564.1, from coordinate 5,650 downwards.
ATAGGCAGAGAGTGCAAAACAATGGGGGGTGGGGTGGGGAATAAGATCTTTTAAAAATTAGTAGAAAGGGGCCGGCTGTATGGCCCAGTTGGTAGGGCGCTGGTTTACCACATGGGAGGCCCCGGGTTCGGTCCCCAGGCCTCCTTGAACGGGCGGACCACCTCGAGAAGGCAAGCCAACGTGGGCGGGGCACGCCGCCGTGGGAAAAGGCAAGCCCCCACAAGCAAGGGCGAGCCCCCGCAAGCAGGCGGGCCGCCGCGCCGGTGAGCTGACTCAGCAGGTCACCCCAGCAAGGGAAGACATGCAGACACAGAGGAACGCAGAGAAAAACGAACACAGCAAGAACAAGGAATAAAAAAAAAGGGGGGGGGAATGTATAATAAATAAAAATAAATCTTTTTAAAAAATTAGTAGAAAAACATTTTCCACAATGTAGATTGTTAAAATCTATTCAAATCCACAACTTCCCCAAAACAATTTGTCTAATAGACCCATTTCAAAGAACATGTCCTTCATCCCGGATCACTCCCCTCTCCTCAGCCCCATTCAACTGAGAAATTGGAAATGTGAGATGCAACTGACAACTTCAGAAGCATTCTTATAGTGAAAGGTGTTCTTAAAGACCTGGACAATGTTCCATGCTTTCATCTCACCCCCAACGGTCACTTGCAAATGTCCAAGGGGACCTTCAAACAACACTCAGCTTTCTGCTAGCTGTCAATGCTGTTTGCTGCACCATGATCCTGAAACACCTAATATTTTTCTTTATGATTGTGTTACCCACACTGCAAATCCCATTGGCAACAATGTAATTACACAGAAGCCTTGTTATCTCAGGATAACACTGTAATTAACTTGTGTCACTGTAGCATTCATGGTTAACATAATTGCAGCAAAAAAAGTCCTATGAAATTAGCATTTTTTTCTTAGTTCTGGCTTTCAAAAATAACTTCAGTGGTTACACTACTTAAAAAATCAAGTCCACCCTCCCCCCCAAAAAACACACCATGATTTCCTCTGCACAAAGCCACTGAAATTAAGCGACCAGAATGCCCCCTAACAGGAAATACTAAACTAGTTCTACTGTAAGAACTTCCAAAGAAAATAACAAAAAATATATATATTTGTTTTCAAAGTAATACTTACAGCTCTTCTAGAAAAGGAAAGTTCTTAAATGCATCTTCTGGTAATTGAGTAATGTTGTTCATACTGATGTCCCTAGAAAACAAAGTTGAGAGGAGTGTTGGTTAAGTGATATTAGACTTAAAACATGTAATTCAATGGCAAAATTATTAGGTGTTAAAAATTTGTAAAGAAACAAGAAAAATAAGTACAGAAGGTATATATAAAAATAGCCATAACTTGGCTTCAGAATGCAATGATCAGAAAACATAGAAAAGTTAATCTTTTCTTATAAATTATGTCCCATAATTTAGAAACATCTAACATGATTCTCCTTTTACCCAGATCCTAGCTTTTTCCCCTTGATGCATCCTTGATAATACTGTTGCAAACGACCTACAATGTGTGAGCCAAGGTGACTTCTCAGTATTCAAAGTGCTGTGCCTAGTAAAAATAACCCAATGAATACATCAGGACTTGATAAAATAGAGTTGCAGGCAAAAATGGTTTCTTTAGAGCCACGGTCAAGGACAGTAAAAACATGTCCTAGCTCTACAACAGTCATATTTTCTGAAAAACCTATAAAAGTCCTCCAGGTAATAGTTTCAAGTGGATTCCATTTTTAGCTGATGAACAGATGCAGGCTACAAACAAGTGCATACATGACAGGTATGCAGTTCAATTCCAGTTTTCCCTCCGAGAGTCAGCAGAAAGGACAGAACCCACTCAACAGTATACCTCAACAATCAGCCAATTCAAACAGCTATAAACACATTTTATTAACCATTGCCTTCTTCCCTGGCAGCTGCCTTTTGAATTGGCTCCTTCCAAATGTCACTTAATATCGACACCGTGAAAGACAGGTTAAGGCAGCTTCCATGGGGAAAATCCCAACATGCATGGGGTCAGCTGCCTCCCTCAGGTTCCTCTGCCTCTCAGCTGGTGTTTAATTCTGGTGGAGGCCCCAACCCTCTCATGTCTCTGGAAATCACCAGAAAAATGCCCATGTGGGGCATTCCCATTACTAGATTACACCTAGTGGTATAAGGAGGTAGAAAAGAAAGCAAGCACAACAAAGTCTGCTAATAACAGTAACTAATAGGCCCATTTCAAAGAACATCATTTCAGTAAGGTAAAATTTTCTTTTAAAGGAAGTGACACCTATAGTACTGAGGTACGTACATCCCTTCTCCTCTCTGCTCCTACTAAAACTTAGGAATGGGATTTGCATCCCTTTTTACTAGCTCTTCCCAAAGCAGGTTAGGAGAAAATAATAACAACAACAAAGGCAGGGAGCCGGCTGTAGCTCAATTGGTAGGGTGCCGGTTTACCGCATGGGAGGCCCTGGGTTCGGTTCCCGGGACCTCCTTGAGCGGGCAGACCGCCTTGAGAAGGCAAGCCGCCATGGGCAGGACAAAGCCGCCGCGGGCAGGGCAAGCCGCCACGGGCAGGCAAGGCAGCCGCGCAGTGAGCTGACTCGGTGGGTCGCCCCAACGGTGGGCAGACAAGCAGACACAGAAGAACACAAAAATGAACACAGCAAGAACAAGCAGAAAGGGGGGGATAATTAAAAAAAAAAACAAAAAAACAAAGGCAGCAGAAAAAAAATCAGCAGCAGCTAATATGAAGTAAATGCTCATAAGACTGTACAAAAAATCTCACTTTACAAATAGGGAAAGTGAGGCTTACAAAATAACCCCCTCAAGGCCATTCAATAAATAAGTGGTAGAGGGGCCGGCCATATAGCCCAGAGGATAGGGCGCCGGTATACCACATGGGAGGCCCCGGGTTCGGTTCCCGGGGACCTCTCCTAGCGGGCAGACTACCTTGAGAAGGGCAAGCTGCCATGGGCGGGCCAGAGCTGCCGTGGGCAGGGCAAAAAGCTGCCACGGATAGGGCAAAGCCGCCACGGGCAGGGCAGGTCGCCCGCAATGGAGCGCAGCCAGCCACCCACGAACTGAAGCAAGAGCCGGCCGTGAATGGAAGCAGAAGCCGCCCACAAGTGGGGAAAGCCGCGCCTGCGCAGTGACCGGTCTCAGCGCGTCGCCGCAACGGGGGGGAGGGGAGATATGTAATAAAATGAAATAAATCTAAAAAAAAAAATAAGTGGTAGAGCAGGAAATATGAAATTCAGAGTACATGATCTTAACTACAAACTCTGAGGCTTCTCAATTATCATTATTATTTGAATCCTGTTACTTCTCCCTGGTGGTAGTCAAGATATAAAATAAAGCAAACCCTTGAGTCCTATCAAGGTTAAAATGCGGGAGGATGCGGCCCCAAGATCTTGATGCAAACATGAATGCATCACAGGAAGAGCACCTTTGCTTGAGGACTCAAAAAAGAAAAATTTTTAAGTAGCTTTAGCAATTAATGAGCCATGAAACTTTTCTTGAGATGAATCCTTATGATGGTAAAGACTCACATGCATGGGAGCCGGCTGCTGCTCAATTGGTGGGGCTCCGGTTTGCCGCATGGGAGGCCTTGGGTTTGGTTCCCGGGGCCTCCTCGAGCAGGCAGACCGCCTCAAGAAGGCAAGCTTCCACAGGCGCTACAAGCCGCCGTGGGCAGGGCAGGCTGCCGCACGGTGAGCTGATTCGGCAGGTCACCGCAGCGGGGGGGAGACAAGCAGACACAGAAGAACACAAAAATGAACACAGCAAGAACGAACAGAAAGGGGGGGATAATAAATAAATAAATAATTTTTTTTGAAAAAAAAAAAAAAGACTCACATGCATTCCACAATTTTATATCATTGAAAATAGCTCAAATACTATTAAAAATATCTGTTAAGAAAAGCAAAATTAAAACATTTCTCTAAAAATTATTATTTTTAAGCACTGGCCCAGTATTACATTAGTCAGATATCATCTTGGGGTGGGAGGGGGAGTTTTGTTTTTCATGAACCCTTGTAGCAAGATACCAAGGAAGTAGCATCAAAATAATGGTCAGAAGAAGCAGGCTCAACTCCAGGCACTCCCACTAAGTTGTAATGTTAAGCCTCAGATATGCTCATCTGTAAAATGAGTTGACTGAACTGACTGGTTGGGTAGTTTCCTGGCCTGACATTATATACTATGATTCACCTTCTTCTGCAGTTTTCACAGATGGGTCCACCTACCCGATAAAAATACATGTGGTTCATTTTATGGAAAAGACATTTCTAAAAAGTTTACCATACAGAAAAATTCAAGGACTATTAGTTTGCTATATAAAACTGGTGAGTCACTTCCATTGAATATACATTTGGCTTTAACCAATAATATCATTCCTAAAAATATAACAAAACTGGTAATCCTATTGAAAGGCAAAATAATCTGATATGAATAAACAGTGATTCTGTAAAATATCACACAATTTTGGTGATTTTTAGTCATGCCAATATAAGGAGAAAGAACACCTATAATTCATTGCTTTATAAAATGAAGCATGCCATTGAGCTTGGCGAACCTGAATTCAGGTGAAAACAATATCAACAGAAAAACTGATTAATTGCCTCATCAGAAAAACACACACACATAATTAGTGAGAATTTATACCACACTATTTCTTTGCATTCCATATTTTTAAGCAAATATATAAGCCTCTCATTTTTTTCCCCAGAGTAACAAGACCTAACAGGTAGTTTGCCTGGGAGATGTAAAAGTAATTAGTGGGATCCGTATTTACAAACTAATGTATGTTAAACTCATGGTGAGATTTTGTTTCAAAGCTTCGGATTCAGAAACAACACTTATTTCCAAATTGTTCTGAATTTCGTGCACCCAGAGTGGCTCTCTCTTTAGGTATTTTCCCTCATACTTCCTGGGCTTGAATTACAAAACATTTATGAATAAAGTCAAAGGGAGGAAAAAAAGACTACAAGATGTTATCTCCAGAGAAGCTCTGGAAACATGTACTTACAGAGTACAAGGTGGGTAGGTATTCACTTAAAATAATGAGGGCTAATGGTGATAAACAACCTACAGGCAGTCTTAAGAGGAGATTCCAGACCTGACATCACCAGCACCCACAAGGGAATCCAAATTGCATAGACTTTAAAATTAGAAGGATAGAAAGGATCCTGGGGTGATGAGTTAAACTGGCACAATTTACAAATGGATTGTTCTATGCCAATAATTACAAATGTATTAGGCTCATAAGCCATATAAACTATTAAAATACATAAATAAAAGAAACTTACATGGAAAATTCTCAACTAGCAGATGCATCTCTGAATCAACGCCTTCATATTCACATGACCAACACAATCTTACCAGTAACATTTGTAATTAAACACATCATCCTGGGTTCCTAAGTAGAATAAACAATAAAGAAAACCATACAAGGGGGGGGGGGAGTGGATGTAGCTCAAGTGGTTGAGTTCCTGCTTCCCATGTACGAGGTCCTGGGTTCAATCCCCAGTACCCCCTAAAAAAAAATCAAAAAACCTTACAAGGTTAGGATACCACCAACTCACAAAGGCCTCTGAAGGGCAATATCAAGAGTGCTGACTTGGCTTCAACTTGGAGCTAGCCTTGAGTAGTTG
>PVKH010013563.1:0-16820 GCA_004027955.1 Chaetophractus vellerosus | reverse complement strand
GTGCTCTGTGGCAGAAGACATGCCATTGCTGCATCTGTCCTATTGGGGCTTGCCAAAGACTTGGCAGAGCATTCTTCTCCACCGCAGATAACTCCAGCATCATCAGATAAGCTTGGCCACACGACCTGAGTGACAGGATAGCTGGCACTGCAGCCAGGACCTCCTTCAGAGCCTTTCTCTGAGCCTCTTACTCTCTACCTTCAAATTGGAAACCTTCTAAATCACCTGATAATTGGGTTAGAGCAGTATTTCCAAGGGCAATTTACGCTGACTCCAAAATATAAAGAAGATCATTTAGTGACGTGCTTTTTAAATAGTAGGGAGTGTAAGGTCCTTTACTTTTGGATGATGTCCTGCCATTTCACCAGGACATTTCACTTTGGACCCCAAAGTGCAGGTCCTTGAATCTTTGCATGGTTTATCACCTACTCTCTGGCATTCACATGTCCTACGTGCTACTTCCTATTCACCTGATCCAATTAGCATGTCATTAATATAATGGAACAGCACGATGTTCTGCAGAATGTCAGATGATCGAGTTCTGCAAGGACTACATTTTAACAGAGAGCAGAAGAGTAAACTTAGCTCTGGGATAAGACAGTGACTGTTATCGATTTGAGATCTTTCTTTTGAATATTGGTGTTTTTAGCTGTGAATTTCTCTCAGCCCTGCTTTTGCTGCATCCCATAAGTTTTGGTATCTTGTTTTGTGTTTTCATTAATATCAAAGTATTTTATAATTGCCTTGCGAATACTTCTTTGTCTCATTGCTATTTAGGAGTATGTTGTTTAATTTTCACATATTTGTGAACTACCCACATTTCAGTCTACTTTTTATTTCTAATTTTATTCCATTGTGGTCAGAGAACATACCTGGTATGATTTCAGTCCTTTTAAATGTCTTGAGACTTGTTTTATGGTCTAACATATGGTCTATCCTGGATAATGTTTCAAGGTCCGTGTGCACTTGTGAAGAATGTGTGGTCACAACGTTTAATAGAAGTCTGTTAGATCCAGTTGGTTTATGGTGGTGGTCAAGCTCTCTCTTTCCTTGTTATCTTTTGTGTAGATGTTCTACCCATTATTAAAAGTGGGGTACTGAAGACTCCAACTATTATTGTTGAATTGTCTGTTTTCTCTTCAATTCTGGCAGTTTTGCTTTATGTATTTTGGAGCTCTGTTGTTAGGTTCATATATATTTATAATTATTATATCTTCTTAATTGTTTGACCTTCTTTTTCTCTAGTAACAATTTTTGTCTTAAAGTCTATTTTGTCTGATATTAGTATAACCACTCCAGCTCTCTTTTGGTTATTATTTATATGCTGTATCTTTTTCCATCCTCTTTTGACCTATTTGTGTTTTTATCTCCAGAGTTTGTCTCTTATAGACAGCATATAATTGGATTGTGTTTTAAAAATCCATTCTGCCAATCTTTGCTTTTTAATTGGAGTCTGCAATCCAATTACATTTAGTGTAATTACCCGTAAGGTAGTATTTATGTCTGCCATTTTCCCATTTGTTTTCTATATGTCTTATGTTATTTTTGCCTCTCTATTCATCCATTGCTGCCTTATTTTGTGTAAGTGATTTTCTAATGTGCCATTTTAATTCTTTTGTCCTTTCTTTTACTATATGCTTTGAGTTGTTTTCTTAATGGTTACTCTGGGAATTACAATTAACCTCTTAACTTATAACAACCTAGTTCAGGTTAATACCAGATTAATTTCAATAGTATAAAAAGACTTTGCTCCTATATAACTCCATTCCCTCCTCTATCCTTTGTGCTTTATTGGCATACAAATTACATCTTTTTACATTGTATGCCTGCCAACACAAATTTATAACTATTGCTTTATGCAGTTTCTTTAAATCAGATAGGAAAAAAGCTACAACCAAAAACATTTGTTCAGTCTTTTATAGTTATTTATTTATTTACTTTCCATAGGGATTCTTTATTTCTTCATGTGGATTTTTTTTCAAGATTTATTTTATTTATTTATTTATCCCCACCCCCTCAGTGTTTTGCACTTGTTGTGTCTGTTCGTTTCTTTATTTCTTTAGGAGGCACCAGGAGCAGAACCTGGGACCTCTGATGTGGGAGGGAGGCACCTAACCACTTGAGCCACCTCCACTCCCTGCTTTGTTGTGTCTCTCATTATGCTTTTCCTCCCCGTGTCTCTTGTTGCATCATCTTGTTGCATCAGCTTGACGTGCCTTCCCGACACATCAGCTTGCTGTCTTCTTTAGAAGGCACTGGGAACCTCTGCTCCTTGCTTTGTTGTGTCTAATCACATTTTTCTTCTTGTGTCTCTTGTTGCATCATCTTGTTGTGTCAGTTTGCCATGCCTGCCTGTCGCGCCAGCTGCTGTCTTCTTTAGGAGGCACCGGGGACCGAACCAGGGACTTCTCATGTGGTAGATGGGAGCTCAGTTGCTTGAGCTACATCTGCTTCCCTTCATGTGGACTTGAGTTACTGTCTAGTGTCCTTTCATTTCAGCCCAAAGGACCTTTTTTAGTATTTCTTGTAGGGCAGATTTGCTAGCCACAAATTCTCTGTTTTTAAAAAAATCATGGGATATCTTAATTTCATCTTTAGTTTTGCTGGATATAGAATTTTTTGTAGATAGTCTTTTTCTTTCAGCACTTTGAATAATCACCCCACTGCCCTCTGGTTTCTGTAGTTTCTAATAAAAAATCAGCTGTTAACCTTGTTGAGGATCTCTTGTCTGTGATGAGTCACTTCTCTCTTGCTACTTTTAAGATTCTCTCTTCAATTTTGGCTTTTAACAGTTTGATTATGATGTGTGTTGTTGTGACTTTCTTTGAGTTTATCCTACTTGGAGTTTATTGAGATTCTTGGATGTGTAGATTAATGTTTTTTAACAAACTGGGAAATTCTGGGCCATTATTTCTTCAAATACTTTTTCTGTTTCCCTCTCATTTCTTTCTAGTACTTTCATTATGCATATGTTGGTATGCTTGTAGTGTCTTATAGTTCTGAGGGTCTGGTTCTTTTTCTTTTTTTTTTAAAGATTTATTTATTTATTTACTTACTTACTTTTATCCATTTTCACCCCCACCGCCACGTTTTTGCTGTTTTTGTGTCCATTTGCTGGACAATTCCCTGTGTCCATTTCCTGCCCTCTCCTCATCCTTCTCCTCCTGTCTTCACCGGGATTCGATCCTCGGAACCTCTGATGTGGGAGAGAGGCGCCCTATAACTTGCACCATCTCAGTTCCTGTTTTTTTGACGTGTCTCATCTTGGCTCTCCATTGTGTCCCTCGCTGTTAAGTCATCATCTTGCTGTGTGGCTCGGTGGGGCCTGATGGCGCACCCATGTGCAGGGCCTGGTGGCTCACCCACTCGTGGGGCCTGGTGGCGCACCCGTGCATGGGGCCTGGCAGCCTGCACGCCTTCTATATTTTTCTTTTTTAAAAAATTTCTACTGGGAGGTCCTGGGGATCGAACCCAGGTCCCTCCATATGGGAGATGGACGCCCAACCATTTGAGCCACATCTGCCCCCCTGGTTATTTTTCTTTATTCTGTTTTCTTTCTGTCCCTCAGACTGGATACTTTCAATGGACCTATTATCAAGTTTGCTAATTCTTTCTTTCACCTGCTCACATGTGCTGATGAGCCTCTCTAGTGAATTTTTTTGTTTTATTTTACTTTTCAACTCCAGAATTTCTATTTGATTACCTTTTAAAATTTCTGTCTCTTTATTGATATTTTCTCTTTGGTGAGACATCGTTCTCATGCTTCCCTTTAGTTCTTTAGATGTGGTTTCCTTTAGTTCTTTGAACATATTTATAATAGTTGATCTAAAGTCTTTGCTTGTCAATCTAACATCTGGCATTCCTCAGAGACAGTTTCTATTCATGCTTTCTTTCTGTGTATGGGAATACAAGGGGCTCCGTGTGCTTGTTGGGGTATACCTTCAACATTCAGCCAGGTGGTTAGCAATTCACCTTCTGACTGTGCAGAGCCACGAGGTCAGCCAGAGGTAAGAGCTTAGGACTTTCTCAGGTTCTTCCTGTCCATGTGTCAAGCCCGAGGCATGCACACAGCTCTATGCACGTACATGGCCTTCTAGATTCCCAGGAACATGGCAGAGCTTTTCAAAGACCCTATGGTATCTCATTTCCCAGAATTTCTTTTTAAGATTTTTGGTTAGTTTAGTCCTTTACCCAACTGTTGTCTACTGCCTTAGGCAGCTAAGAAGTTAAACAATTGCTTCTAATTTTTTTTTTTTTTTTTTGAGACATGCCTCCAGGGAAATGACTTTTCACACTGGGAGATCTCTGAGTCAGGTCAAGTAAAGACAGACTTGCAATTGGGGTTTTGCAGGAAACCACCAGATAGGTCAAATGATGGTGAGGAAGAAGGCTTTGAAGGCACTCCAACTCTGTTCTGCCTCCTCTGCTGGCTGCCAGGCTGCCACTTTTCTCTTTGATTGTGGGCTGTTGGCTTCAAGGCTACTGGTTTCACAGAACTGGAGGGAAGAGGATGATAGTAAGGCAGGTTAAAATCCACAAAGCTTACTTTCTTACTGAGATCTAGTCATTTTTCTTTTTCTTTTCTCCCCACCCCCTAGTCATTTTTCTTGAATGAATAATCCCTAAATGGCTGCAAGCATTTGGTTACTTTCGAGTTCTGAAGAAGTTGATTCTGACCATTTTTTGCCAGTTATCTTGTTGCTTTTATGGAGAAGAGAATTTTCAGAGGTCATTGCTCTGCTGTTTTCTCTGATGTCATCTCCTAATACAGCCGATATACACTATGGTTCCTCCTATGTAAATGTGAACAGTTTTTAATACTTCTAATTAATGGGAGTTGAAAAGAATGCATTCACTAGCTCAATAGCCACATACAAGTGCAAGAGGTTATGCCATTCTGTTCCAGTAAATTGATCTCAACCAACTCAGCAGCCATTGGCCGAGTTCATGGAGGTTTAGCTTCACCTGCCGTGCTGCCTCTGGGTTTAGCAGGACCCGCTCAGGTGAAGTCAATGGGAATGTGATGGAGACGGCCACCTCTGCAGCTTTTAGATCTCTGGTGGTGGTGCTAATCCTCGAAATGCCTTGCCGGATGATTGGCTGCCTTGGCCAGGGTTGGGAGCAGTTTCAGGGCCCTGAGTTTGAATTGCATCACTGTCTGTCCTGCCACTGCAGGAGAGAAGGATCTTTTAGCACCATCATGGACACCTTCTCGTTTTCAGAGTGTGCCTTGTGTTAATTGTTGGAAAACCTCTACCTGACATTTTCTTTTTTTCAAGGTTTATAAAACAGTTAACAAAAACCAACTAATTCCACAATCCTTATAATTACCATTGTCTGAACACTGTTCAAATGCTAGTTACTTCATAAGCAGTGCTTTACCTTACCCCTTGCACCCCAGCCCTGTCTGCCATGCGAGACAGTCTTGGCGATCATGATGCTACTGTATGCCAGGTGATGTCCCGGCCCCACTTACCTAAGTGGTGAGGTTCCCAGGGCCACCCCCCCATACCAAGTCTCTTAGCCTGGGCTCTCCCTGGATAGCAGAGCCAGAGACACAGATGCTTGTATGCAGTAGTTTTTTTCTGGGAACTGCTGCTATAAGAGAGAAGTAGGGGCTGAGGAAAGGGAAACAGGGAAGGAGGGAAAGACCTTGCAAGGGTACGTTCTTGAGCTGGTCAGTGCTCTGGGCAGTTGAAGTTCAGTCCTGTTGGAATTTCTCGGATCCAGGTAGAATGTACCTGTCTGGCTTCCCACCCACACTGGTTGTGGGGTGTTAATGACCTCACACTTGAAGGTCACACGTGTGGGTGCTGGGTGGATTCTTCCCGGGGTCCCGCATCACCATACCAGAGAAGCTCTGGGGCAGCGGATGAAGGGATGTGTTTGAAGTCAGATGCTGGTAGGTCACACCAATGTGTGGAGTAAAAATATGGACATCGAGAGATTAGGCAGGACATAAGACAGGTCTAGTACATTTGATTTGTCACTTTCCCCCTTAAACGCTTGGGGTTCAGCTTTCTCAGATATGCCAAGTCAGTCCCCACACATCCATCTGCTTTCCAGCTTCCAAAATTTTGTTGCTGTTGACTTACCTTCTGTTCTTTCTATTCTAATGGGTTTAGTCTTTGAAAATATCCCCTCCCCCTGCTTTTATAAATCACTTTAGTGGGACTTGGTGAGGAAGCAAAAAAGATGAGTGTTCAATCTGCTGTCTCCAAGTGGAAGTCCCCAACTTCTCTTGAATGCCCTCCAATGAGGCTTTAATCTGTACTTTTTTTTTGTTATGAAGTTGCTTTTGTCAAGGTCCCCAATGTCTCCACGTTGCCAAACCGGTGGTTATCAAGATCAACCCGTGAACAGCATTTGACACCACTGATCACCATCTCTTTTTGGAAACAATGTCTTTGTTTGGCTTCTGGGCCACTCTTTCTCTCTCCCAGTCCTCCCTCGTCCATGAGGCTCCTTCTGGGTATCTGTTCCTGACTCTTCATCACTTCCTGGCCATTAAACACTGGAGAGGGCCAGGGCTCAGACCCTGGACTCGCTCTCTTTCCTGTCTACATGGGTTTAAATGCCATCTATATGCTTACAACCCCCAAATTTGTTTCTCCAGACTGGGCTCCTCGCCTGAACTTCAATTCACATACCCACCTGCTCCCCTGCTCCCCTACACCTTTCCCCATCTCAGTAAAAGGTAACACCACCCTTCAGGGTGCCCGGGCCAAGAGTATGGCGTTGTCCTTGACTCCTTTCTCCCTCGGCTCCTCAGCCAGCCCAGAAGCCAACCCTGTCCGGTCTACCTCCAAAATTCACCCGGAATCTCACCTCCTCCACCGCTACCTCCTTAGTCTGAACCGCCGTCATTCTCACATCCTGCCTGGTCTCCTGCTCTGGTCCTTGCCCCTCACAGTCTGTACTAAACACAGAAAACAGGGCAATCTTGTTAAAATGAAGTCAGATTCTGTGACTTCTCTGCTCAGAATCCTCCAGTAGCTTCTCATTTCATTCCCAGTAAAAATCAAAGTATTTTGATTCTATCTCTTGGAACAGATCTACCACTCTCCCCCTTGCTCATTCTACTCAAGCATAGCCTTCTTGCTGTCCCTCAACTATGCCAAGTCTCCCCAACCTCAGGGCCTTTGCACCTGCTGTCCCTTCAGCCCAGAACAGCCTTCAGGTGTGATGATTTCAGATGACTCCAGGGTGAGGCCATTCTCCCCCCCATCATTTCCCCCCACTGTGCTTTATTTTTTTTTCCCATCGCGTTTATCCCCATCTGTCATATTACATATTTATGTTTGTTGTCTCTCTCTGCCCATGAAAATAATCCATAAGAGCAGGGATTTTGTCTCATTTGGTTCACTGCTGTATTCCCAGGGCCTGGCATCAGTGTGTGCTCAGTGGCTTTTTCTCTGTATCAATTCAGCTTTAGTGTAAGTGCTGTCGAAGCGAGCACAGCTCAATAACTTTGAATGAATGAGTGAATGAATGGGTGAGATTCCAAATGTAAGAGGTAGGGTTGATTTGGTTACTTAGTGAGGAGATGAGTAGGAAGGGAAGAGAGGAGGGTGGGGTGAGTAGGTCAGGAAAAGGTAGGGATGTGTGCGTGTGCATGTGTGTATGAGTGTGCAAGTTGTGTGCAAGCATTGGTGTGAGCATATGCATGGCTGTGTAGGTGTGTGTTGGTGTGCTCATGCCTGCACATGTGGGGTCTTATGGGAGGCAAAGAAGACCACGGAGGCCCTGGAAAGCTTGGCAGGGGATCAGACTTTTCATTTGGCAGAGGGAGAGTCCCTAAGGTTCTTCTCCGGAGATGTTTCAGGGAGGAATGCAGGACCTCTGGAACGGTCATCTGACAGTCATGTATGAGGGAGACCAGATGGTAGAACAGGAAGGCAGGAAACCTCTGAGGAGCAAGAGGAGAGGGGCTCTGGGGCTAAGTGGTCCTACGTGGCTGCCCTGGTCTGGGCCTTTGGCCCTTGTTTTGGGAGCTCATGAAATGCCCTCCTAATGGCCATGCCTCCTCCATGCTGGGTAGTCTTCTAGGATCTGGAAATATCACAGTAAACACAATAGTCATGGTCTCTGCCTACCCACCCTGTTCACCTAAGAACCCCCTGACCTTCTCTATATATTATGTTAATTAGGATTCTTGGTTGCCAGTGACACAGAGTGATGCAAGCAAAAAGTTAATTTACTGCCTCAAGTCATTGAAAACTCTTGGGGTAGATTGTGAGGCTTCAGGCAAGGATGGATCCAGGGTCTCCCTCTCTCCTTCCTTGGGCGTGTTCTCCCCTCGGGAGACAAGATGGGGCTACCCAGAGCCCCCGGGTTGCTCCCTACCCTCTCAAGAACCTCAGAAAGTCTCCTTCTCAACAGTTGGGTGCTGTTACTAGAGGCAGATGAATGATGTCTTGGGAAGGCAAAACTAAGAGGGTCTCTATGCAGGTCTAGCTCTAGTGGCAACCCCAGCACCCCTCCCCTCTCTGCAGGCAGGGGCCAGGCTTCCCTCCCCTGAGCCTCCTACCAGCGGGGGAGAACAGGAGGATCCCAAGAGTATGAGAAAAGAGGGCTCAGGTCTCTTGCCCTCCTCCTTCCAGGTGCCCTTGTCTATGTGTTCCATGAACTGTCAGGCTGGACAGAAGAAGAAGCCTGTGGGCCTCCATCCCTGCTGCTTCGAGTGCCACGACTGCCTCCCCGGCACCTTCCTCAACCAGTCAGGTACAGCTCCCAGGCCCAGTGCCCACCCCGCCCTGCCCGGCCCCAGGGGATGTAAGTGCCCAAAGGCCAGGGACCAGACTTGCTTCCTCTCATGTCTCTCCAACACCTGGTGTAGAGCAAAGTCCTCAATGCAGTCTGGTTCAGGGAGGGAGGGAGAAGGGCCAGCACTCTCTCAAGTCTGTAACGCACCCCCACACCACAGACACATAACCTGGGACCTAGGGATGGCAGGCCAGGAAATGTCCCCTGGATGGTGAATGAGTGAATGAATGGATGAATGGCTCTCCCAGTAGAAGGAAAGTTTCTGGCCAGCAGGGACACGATCTGGTTTTGCTCTCTGGCTTTCCAAGTGCCTAGCGTAGTTCAGAGCAGGTAATAGTTGACCAGTTAATGTTTGTGGAATGACTTTCTTGATGGGAAGAGTTCCAAGCTCTCCCCATGGAATATTAACTCCAGGAAAGTGGGGACGATGTTATCTCCTTGTCCACATTCGTGCTGAGCACAGTTCAGAGTCAGGACTCCCGACTCTGCTGACTAGTGAGGCGGATGAGTACCTGTACCCAGGAGAGCTGAGGGCAGAGTAGGAGCTCAACAGAAGTCTGCGGAATGATTTCTCTGACCTTCCTCTCCCAATTGGTCGGTAGCCCCCAGAAGGCAAGGGCAGGGTTGTTTCTCTCCATCTTTCTGTGGTTGGCCATCCCAGGGCGTCTATCACAGTGCATGGTGCTCAAAAAATATTTGTTGAATGAATTATTTGAATAAATGGCTGAATGGAAGGTCTTGGAAGGGAGAGGTTATAGTTAGGCTCTGAGCCAAGTCCTGTCTCTAACTCACTGGCTTTGTGACTCTGGGCAGATTACTTAACCTAGCTGAGCCTTGGTTTCCTCATCTGTGAAATGGGGCTGCTGTGAGGATTTTGATGAGTCAATCGATGCATGTCCAGGGCTTGGTGAGTGTTTGCTGTCCGTGCAGGAGTTGCCCTGAGCTCTCCCTCCACCCTGGAGGCCGGGCCCTGTGTGGGGCATGGGGGTCGTGGGGGTCTGGAAGGTGTGTTCCGCTGACAGAGCTGCTGTGGGCTTTTGCAGATGAATTTAACTGCCAGCCCTGCCCGGATTATGAGTGGTCCCACAGGAAGGACACGTCCTGCTTCAGGCGGCAGCTGGCCTTCCTCAAGTGGCACGAGGCGTCCACCATCCTTGTGCTCATGCTGGCCGCCCTGGGCTTCCTGGGCAACCTGGCCATCCTGGTGGTCTTCTGGAGGCACTTCCAGACCCCCGTGGTTCGCTCGGCCGGGGGCCCCATGTGCTTCCTGATGCTGACGCCGCTGCTGGTGGCCTACCTGGCAGTGCCCGTGTACGTGGGGCCGCCCACGGTCCTCACCTGCCTCTGCCGCCAAACCCTCTTCACGCTCTGCTTCACCATCTGCATCTCCTGCATCACCGTGCGCTCGTTCCAGATCGTCTGCATCTTCAAGATGGCCCGCCGCCTCCCGCGGGCCTACGGCTACTGGGTCCGCTACCACGGGCCCTACGTCTTCGTGGCCCTCATCACGGCACTCAAAGTGGCCATCGTGGCGGCCACCTTGCTGATCCTAACCGCAGCCCCCACCACCCACACCGACCCCAGTGACCCCAAGACCATGATTCTCTCCTGCAACCCCAGCAACCGCAGCGGGATGCTCTTCAGCACCCTCCTGGACCTCATCCTCTCGTTGGTGGGCTTCAGCTTCGCCTACATGGGCAAGGAGCTGCCCACCAACTACAACGAGGCCAAGTTCATCACCCTCAGCATGACCTTCTACTTCGTCTCCTCCGTCTCCCTCTGCACCTTCATGTCTGTCTACCAGGGGGTGCTGGTCACCATCCTGGACCTCTCGGTCACTGTGTTCAACCTCCTGGGCATCAGCCTGGGCTACTTCGGCCCCAAGTGCTACATGATCCTCTTCTACCCGGAGCGCAACACGCCGGCCTACTTCAGCAGCGTGATCCAGGGCTACACAATGAGGAGGGACTAGTGCTGCCCACCAGCGTCTGGGACAGAGGGCCTCGGCTTGGGGCGACGGAGGCCAGGGGCTGGCTTGCTCAGCTCCTAGTGGATGTGCAGAGGCCGTCTCTGACCATTCCACCTGGCCCTGGTCCCATTTGGCATCTCTCAGAGCTTTTCTGCATTCTGGCTGTTTTCACCCACCTCGCGATGGATGCCTGAAAACACTCCCACTTTGGTCCTTTCCACGGAGTTGTTTCTCTTGCCAGGCACTGCCACCCCATTCCAGAAAATGAGCCAAGGTGACCTATGGGTCTCCAAGGACAAAGTCCACATCCGCCATCTGGTGGTCACAGTGGGTATCTGCGGTTTCCGGCTCTCTGCCTTCAGGGCGGCTCCTGGTCCTCTGGGCTGGGGTTGGGGCGGGTCCTGCAGTCCTGCTGCGCCAGCATGACTCACCGCCTGTCCAGGTGTCTGCATCTCATCTCCCCGGCCCCTCTAAGTAATGGCTGGGCACAGTGGGTGCTTGTAGCTGTTTGTGAATAAACCTCACTTGGGTGAAATGCATGAGTGTCCTTCTTGTTTTCAGAGGTCCCCCGAGAAAGAACACGGGCTGAGGAGTCAGCGAGGCCTCGATTGCAGTCCCAGCACTGCTTCTTCCAAGCTGCGTGGCATTGGGCCAATGATTTGCTTTCTTTGAGCCTATATTTCCCCATCTCCAAAATGGGGACAATACCTGCTTCTTGGGGAAATTCAAGGGTCAAGAGTAAAGTGCATATAGGAGCACTCAATAAATGCCAATTCTTTTTACAGTTGTGCTTCTTTTTCACACCCAGATGCCCACGGTACATGCGCTAGTCTATGGGACTAGCCTTTGTTGGAAATTAGCCTTCCTCAGATTGTTGCCCCTCCCCCCCAGCAAATCTGGGCGTCATCTTGGGGGTGCTTGGGCATCCTGCCGGCTCCAGGGTTTGCTGCTGCACTGCTGCCCCTCGCGCGGCCGGCCCCAGAGCAGCCGATCTGCTGGATGTGGCTGTACCTGAACCAGTCACCCCCAGTGCCTGACTTCAGCTGCCGGAGGGGCTGGCCTCCCCATGCCCAGGGCTCAGACCTCCCCACCAGGGGGCCAGGACCCTTCAGCACTGAGGCCTCCGAGCTGCTGTCCAGAGAGGTTGAGTGACTGGCTCAGGTGCACCCAGCTCACAGGTGGAGGGCAGGTTTCAGACCCCCGAGAGAGGAATCCACCCCTGCAGTCACATCACGGCCTTCTCAGAACCACCCTGGGAGTGACAACATGGGGCCAGCACCAGCCCTGGCAGGAACAATGTCCAGAGGCTTATTTGCAGCTGGGGTGACAGGAATGCCTCCTCCTGGCCCTAAACTGACCTCTTTCAAGCTTCGAGTTGGTTGTTGGTGGTGGGAACTCAGCCTGAAAGATCTGGGATTTAGGGGAACGGTCTTCGTATTTGGGGGCCACTTTCTCCTTAACGGCAGGGATGGCGCCTGCTTCTCTTCTCGGCCCATCTTTCCAGAACCTGGCATGTGGCAGGTGCTCTGGGGATACTTGTCCAATGGCTCAATCGCTGTCAACTCCCCTTTCTCCTCCACCACTGAAACACTGCACTATTTAATTCAATTCGCCTGCTTGGCCTTGAGTCCTAGGTGCTGAGGGGCGTTCGGAAATAGCACACAAATATTCCTACTTACCATGATGCCACGAATGATGAGAACAGCGGCTAACATTTCCTGCCAGGCCCCTTGCTAAGACCTTTACTACTTTGTCCATTCATTCCTCAAAAAACTCTTATTGGGCAGGTACTATTAGGATCCTCATTTTATAGATGGCGAGCAAAAGGGGACTCAGTGAGGTTCTGGAACTTGCCCAGAATCACATGGCTGGTTTGAGCTCACGGAGCTGGCAATCAGTAGCACCCAGAAGGCTCTGCCTGGGAAGGGCATGCAGAGGGCACGAGGGAAATCCGGTGTCCCCAGACAAGCGACCACAGCGTGGTGAGGGGCTTCAGGCTTCAGGGAGGTGACTGGTGGGTGCAGCAACCAGGAAGGATTTTGAGGGCAGCTGGCATTTGGAAAGAGCCTTAAAGGATGGGGAAGTTTGTGGAAGGCAGGGAGTTTGAGTGTGTGGAGGTTGCAGTGGGAGCTGCAGGAATAAAGGGGGGGGGCTGTGCTTTTGAGGAGCACCTCTGCACTGCTGGTTCCCGATGTGGCTGTGTCCCATCCCTTACACCCTCGGGACCAGATTGTCAGAGGCTCAGGGAGTTTTAAGCTCTTAATTCTCTTTTCTTGCATGCTTCTGACTCCTTGGTTTAATTTTGTGTTTGTTGTTTAAAGAGATAATGTCCTCATTTTCCTGGTTCTGCCTCATGGACCGCCGTTAGAGAAGAGAATCCTGGAGTCTCATGGACCCTAGAAGGCATTTGCTCCCCAACTCCTTCTATAGCAGCCCTGACTGCTGGGCTTTAATCCTTCCTTGTTCCCCTCCAGTGATGGGAGGCTCACTGAGGACGACTCCAGTGATTAGAAGTCTTTAGGTTGAATCAAAACCTGACTCTCGGGAATGTCTGTGTGTGGACACCAGTTTTATTTTGGGGGACCACAAATCAAATCTATTATCTCTTTCTCATGGTAGCCTTTTATATAGAATAACAAAAAGAGTATTTGCCTTTCAGGGAGCACCTACTGTGTGCCAGGGGCTTTACAGACGTTAGCCCCAATCCCCATGACGACCCTGCCCAATGACCCCTGGTGCCTTCCAGAATCTGTGTTCCCACCCAGCAACCCCTGTTCTCTGGCTCTAGGGAAGCTGACTCTCTCTCTTGGCTCCAGGGGTGCAGCAGGTGACCTGGCTAAGCCAATCAGCACATGGCCTTCCCTTGGCTGCAGTGATTGGTTCAGAGGTGGACACATGACCCTGGTTGGCCCAATCAGAGGGAATCTCAGGACTTCTCCTGGGACCAAGACACTTCCTGTAGGGACTAGCAAGGCTGCATGTGGACCCAGGAGCTGCTAAGGCAAGTCAGCCTCAGGGGAAAGCTGGGCCTTGAAGAAAGCAAAGTAGAAAGATGGAAAAACTGGGTTCTTGGACCCTCTTTTGAGCTAATGGAAGGCAGCTCTGTAATCTTCAATTTCATATGTCAGTTACTATCTGCCACTTGCCCCCCAAAACCTCCCAGTCCTACTGAGGATGAACCTGAAGCCCAGAGGTGCTGATTAACTTGTCCAAGGTCACCCAGCTCCCCAGTGGGGAAGCCAGGATTTGGCTCATGGGGGAATTTTGGAGGGATACAGTTATTGTGTTCTCCTTTGGTCATTTCCCCTTTGGCCTAAAGGGTCCCCAGTTGCTCTCAGGACTTGACTTTGACCACCATCCTGGTCCTCTCCTTTGGACACACTCTGATTTGAACTCACTTAGAGCACCTCTCAAGCTTTCCTCTCCTTGACGCCAGTCATCCCTCCCAGACTACACTGTCTCTGGCCAGCTAATGCCCCCAGGCTCCGTCATAGTCACAGACCTTTTCCAGCTCAGAAACCTTCCATGGCTCCCCAGTGCCTACACAATGCTGCATGGGATTCCTTTGTGTGTCACCCAAGGCCCTTCAAGACCCGGGACCCTGCTCACTCCTCCCGCCTCATGTCCCAGAGCCACAGGGGATGCCTGGCCATCCCCAAACCTGCTGTCTGGTCCCTCACCTTTGCCCAAGCTGCTCCTTCTTTTTTTTAATCTCCTGAAGGACCCTTGAAGGCCCAGTTCTAGCGTCTCCTTCTCAGGGTCAATTCCCTGACTTAGGGCAGAAGGAATCCCGGGTACTCCCATAGCCGCCTGCCCGTAACCAGCCCTGGGGTCAGCCTCTGTGAAGTGGCTGCTGCCTCTCTGGTCTGGGGCCTCCTGCAGGGGAGAGAGGGTCTGTTCATCTTTTTTAAAAAAAATGTGTCTTGGTAACTAAAATACAACTCAGGAGTTCCCATTTTAACCACTTGCTAGTGTACGATTCGGTAGTTTTCATTACCTTCACAATGCTGTGATACCATCACCAATCTGTGGTGTCATCACCCCCAAACAGAAGCTCTGCACCTGTTAAGCAATAGCTTCTTCTTCTCACCCCCCCCCCAGCCCTTGGTAACTTATAATCTACTATCCATCTCTATGACATTTGCGTTTTCTAGGAATTTCATATGAGCAAGAGCATACAATATTTGTCTTTTTGTGTCTGGCCTACTTCACTTAGCATGATGTCAGGGTTCATCCTTGTTGTCTTATGCATCAGAATGTCATTCCTGTTTACGGCTGAATAATATTCCATTGGCCTGTTCTTTGTGCAGCCTTTTTCGGACCACAATGCATGTGTTGCTTGAGGCACTGAGCACTTGTTGGGTGGGTGGGGAAGTATCTGGGGCCTTTGGCAGGGCAGGACTAGGCCTGGTAGCAGTGCCTCTTGGGATTGGAGTCCTGGGGCCAGGCTAAAGGTGCTGAATCCAGGATGTCTGGGACAGCAGAGCCAATGCAGAGGGTGAGAGAAGGAAACCGGGCAGCTGGAGCTGAGCCTCACAGGCAACAAGGCCATAAGTGGGGGCTCCTTGATAGCTGCTCCAATCCTCTGACCCCAAACCTCAGAGTCACCTTGACTCCTTTTTCTTTCTCACCCCACATCCTCTGTATTAGCAAAACTGTTGGCTCTACTTGAAAATATCCGCATCTGCTCACATCTCACCAGCTGCACTGCCTGGCTCCATCCTCTTAATTGGTCTCTCTGCTTCTGCAGGAACCTCACAGTGAAAACCCAAGTGAGTTCTCATCCCTCCTCCGCTCAGCACCCTCTGGGGCTCCCTGCTCACTCAGAGGAAAAGCCAAAGCCTTTTTGTGTGCTGGACACCCAAAGCTCCCGCCAGCTCTCCCACCTCTTTGTGGCCTCTTCTCTCCCTCCTCTACTCCTCTGCAGCCACAGTGGCCTCCTAGCCATCCCTTGAACACACCATCCTTCTACCACAGGGCCTTTGCACTGTCTGTTCTCCCTTCTTGAAATGTTCTTCTCCAGATAGGGAGCAATGACTTGTTCCCTCATTTTTTCTCTCTTCCTGCTTAATTTTTTTCCTTAGCACTTACTGCTATTACACTATGTTTTACTTTTTTCTCTTGTTTATTGTTTATCTCTCCTAATAGACCGTACACTCCGCAAGGACAGGGATTTTTGCTTCTTTGCTCACTGATGTAGCTCAAGCACCTAGAAATGTACCCGGCACAGAGTAAATGCTGATGGATTGAATGAGTGATTTATTTATTTATTTTAAGATTTATTATTTATTTATTTATATATCCCCCCCTTGCTGCTTGTGCTCGCTGTGTTCATTTGCTTTGCGTTTTTCTGTGTCTGCTTGTCTCCCCCTGCTGCGTTATCCCATTGAGTCAGCTCACCGCACAGCAGCTTGCCCTCACCAGGAGGCCCCGGGAACCGAACCCGGGGCCTCCCATGTGGTAAACCAGAGCCCAACCAATTGAGCCACAGCCGGTTCCCATGAGTGATTTAATGAAACGGAAGTATAAAGGATCATGAGGCCAGAAGCCAGGAGAATGGGAGCAGGTCAGGACGTCTGGAAGGAAATGATCAAGTGACTGGTCCAGGTCTAAATCTGTGAGCAATGAGAGGGTGCTGGAGGCCAGCATTCACTCATTCACTCACCCATTCATTCATTCATCCATTCACTCACCTATTCATTCAATAAATATTTATTGAGCATGACCAAGGGCCAGTACTTATGAGGCACTGAGAGTACAGCATCACCCAAGAGGACAGTCCTTGCCACCAAGCAGCCCATGTCCTAGTGGGGCAGTCAGGGCACCAAACGACACCATGTGACAAATGCTGTGAGGAGGTGGGTTCAAGGTGCCATGGAGGCACCCAGAAAGGGCACCTTGTCCCACCTTAGGAGGTCAAGGAAGGCTTCCCTGAGGAGGTGACGTCAAGCCAAGGCCTGGAGAACACATGGCTTCTAAGACAAGTGAGGAGGCACTTCAAGGAGAATGCAACAGGTGGAGGGGTGGCCCAGGTGAGGGCTGGGGGCAAAGATACCTGGGGGATCCAGACAGGAGAGAGAGAGGC